>WEIS01038763.1:5798-34118 GCA_013389965.1 Todus mexicanus | reverse complement strand
GGTATGTAGATGTGGTGCTGAGGTATATGACTTACTAGTGACCTGGCAGTGCCAGGTTAATGGTTGAACTCAATGATCTCAAGGGTCTTCTCCAACCTAAGCAATTCTATGATTCTATGACACAAATTCCCACCAGTCTCTAGTGTGTACACATGGGTTTTCTTAACAGCTTCTCCTGCTTTTTTCCCCAGCTTGTTTGCACCCCTACCACATGGCGGATCTCCATGGTGATAATGCTTGCAGTCACACTTGCTGTGTCCTTCCTAGTCGAGGTGAGCATGCTTCATTGAATGTACCTGCCAGCACTAATTGGAGACAAAAGGTTCAGATCTCACTCTCTCCCTCCTCCTCAGCCCAGCTTTGGAATTTTTTGTAAAACAGGAGCTATTGCTGCTACCTTGCCCTTACTCTCTTTTCTCAAAGCCTCATGAATGATCAGATATAAGAGAGTATAAGGCCCAAACACTTNAAGAGAATGCAAGGCTCAAACACTTTTTATTGCCTCTGGTGAGTGGGGTGCATCAGGCCTTGCCCCAGCGTAGAGATATATGGGCAGTTTTTGGTGTTTGCTACTCAGATCCTGAAGACCGTCAGGAGGAGCTTTGGTGCAGGTGGTATGAGAAGTGAGCAATAAAAGGATACTTAAGGCATGTGGTTGAGCAGGACAGAGTGGGAGATCTAGGCTTCCACTGTCTGCCCCGTATGTGTCCTGCGGATGAAGAGGGCAACTGCTGTCCAGGTCTTTCAGAATCCTCCTTTTGCTCTTGCTTTTACAGGAAGCTGTCATCGAGAACCGCCCCTTATGGCTGCTTCTGAAAAGGACCTTCCAGTACCACTCAAAGAGCCATTACAAGAGGCTGCAGCGAGTGTTAGAGCAGGACTCATCCTGGCCACCGCTTAATGAAACCTTCTTCTCAGATTCTGTGGCAATATCAGTAGAAGGAAATATGGGAGGCCATAGCAATCCAACATTTGACAGCAATGAGGACACACTCTGAAGGAAACTGCTGAGGACACATGTCCAGAACAGCTGCAAACTGAATATTGGCAGAGTATTCATGGTTGAAACACCCCATTGCTGCACCCCCCTCTTGAACTGCATTATGCCATCCATAAAGGTGGGGGCTCCTCCAGATGAAAAGTAGCTAATTCAGATGCCAGTGCTCCTCTGGGATGACCCACTTTGAGAAAACAAGTAGAACTTGCTCCTGGTAGAGGCTGCTGAATGCAGGAAGGTCCTGGAATTCCTGTAGCTCCCCGGGTTTCAGATACTGCTACCTAGTGTCTGGTGTTTGTTGTTTTGCTTTGTTTTTTCCTTCTGGCAATACTTGGCTTTCTGGAGCTGCAAGGAGCTGCAAATAGCCAAACCCTTCGAGAAGCATCCACTATGCTCTTGCCATGATGTGAACAATGCAGAATTGCTAGCTCACTGCTGCAAGCAACCTGTTTGCCATCTTCTCAGTTTAAAACATGCGGTGCTTGCATTTTCTGGGTGAAGAATCTATCTACCTACAGAGCAGAACGATTTTATTGTTTAAAAATTCTTTTTTTGAGGGAGGTATTTGTTTGAGAGATCCACTTAAAAGAAAAAAAAAAGAGTAACGAAACACGTGATAATTGCAAATTATGATCTTATCCTCTGAGTCTACAAGGACATGCTGTCCCTTGTGGTGTGAGCTTGCTCTACTAGAGCGGATGCTACACAGCTGGGCTGCTGTCTGGCGTTAGCTCCTAGTTTACCAGTGCCAAAAGAAGCAGACACAGAAGGGATTACTACCCTCAAGGAACTGAGGCCTGAATTAGAAGACAAGGAGCCAGCTTAGTCTCAGAATAATTTCATCAAACTCAGTGGCATGCTCTTCAGTTGAGCCATATGAGGTTTTCCCTCTGGTTCCAACCATAATTAAACATGCTCCACACCATGTGTCCTTTATCCACTCAGATCCCTCACCTCTTCACCTTTGATGGTGACTTTTACTCACTCTGCTGTGCTGATTCTGCTGCATCTAAATGTGACAGCGCTACACATTTCTGCAAATTTTACTCAAAAAAAGCAGCTTCTATCAGCGCATGTTCTCTTAGCCCTTTGATGCTGGGCTGGCTTCCTGCTCGTTGTGTTTTGCAGCCGCGGTCCCCAGCTGGGTGAAACAACAAGGTATCATCCAAGGAGGCTATGGATGAAGAGGAATGCTTCCTTCTTTGGATGAGGCATGCAGAGGAGTTGTCCCCTCTGAACTGACTGCACGATTTGTTTTTCACAGCTGGAGCTTGCCCATGCTTTTCTTGGGTGGGACAACTCTGGGGACTGTATGTTCCCACTATTCGGTGCTAACGTGCTCTTGAATTACCACAGAAACCCAGATAACCGGGCAAGTGGGGAGTCCGTAAAGATTCATTTGGCCTTTTAGGGTAAAAAGAGCAAATCAGAAGAGATGATGGATTGTTTTGATTCAACATGTCTGTATCAGAACAGTGTTTTAAAAGAATGAATCAAAAATTAACTATTTTTCTAAAAAGACAAAATAAAGAAAAAGTGTCAACTTGAATAAAACATTTCTTTGACTCAAATAATTTTCACCCCATGTTAGACAAGTTTGACACAAGCAAATGGAGTAAATAGCTTTACCTACTGCAGTTTACCTGATGATAAATACCTGCCACAAAGCCGCACAACTTGACACAAACCATAAATGATTCACTTTTGTTCATAAAGGTGTCTCCAAAATTAGCATGAGCTCCCTGTTTGCAGCGAAACCCGCTGGAAAGTCAAGGCTAGATACTCTCTGTGCTCCTCACAGCTTAAGGAGACACCAAAGAGCAGGTCAGCAGAGTTATTCCTGCCATCCTCTGTAACATCTTCCTCGGAGACAAAATTCCCTGTCCTGTTTATGAACTGCACACGAGAAGTGTGTTACTGCATGTGATAAACTGCCCACTACAGCAGCATTGCGGACTAGAATTTCATTTATGTTTATATCACAAGTGACAGTGTAAAAGTATCAGGTTGTGGCAAACTTGTGGCGCTTGTAGGGCCACCAAGATAAAGACCCGGTTGCTTGCTGCTGAAACACTGCCCTACCTGCAGGAGACCAGAGTTTGGATGCCAGGTGATACTTTAACCTCTGCCACTCTTTAAGATGTCGGTTGTGCATTCCGTCTTCCTATGCAAGCCCAGTGTCTCCAGCCATACTGGGAGATGGTTTATTATCTTCCCTCAGTGGTGTCAGCCACAATCCCATCAGCACAGCTCTGCAGTGTGTCTCAGCTACACTGAACTGGTTGTAGAGCATAACTCAGTGGCCATTAGGAGACAAGTGATATGTTAGGCACAGCCTTCCTGTAGAAACCAGCTCATACACACACGAAAGCCCCTGTGTTCTCCTCCCTTACCTCTGGTGGAACATCAGAGGTCCCAGTCCACATCCCAGTGTTGGGCTGGTTGCCTCAAACTTGGACTGGGAATATATTTAGGGTCAGAATTAGAAGTAAGCAAAAATAAAAGGTTCAAGTGTTTTCAGGATTCACATCTGCATTTGGAGGCTCTCTGTAATTTGAAAGGTTCTTATACTTCTGGAAATCAGGATGTCCTGAACAGTAACAAACATCTTCCCACCTGCAATCTCTCTGCCAGGCACCTGCCAGACTTCTTTTGCCCATCCTCACCTGGGCAGGCAAGAGAGGCAGGTACAATATACCCGCTCAGCTCTGTCAGTGCTTGAACTTGCTGCTTGGCCATCTCAGCACTGACAGAACAGCAGAGAAACAGAATTAAAACCCAGGCACTCAGTGAAAAGAATTAGTTTGTAGGAGTATTATAGAAGTGTTTTGCAAATGCTGAGGCTGCATAAGGGCAGAGACAGATTGACAGCCCTGGATACGGCTTTCACAGTCACTGTCTGCAGTCTGAGCTATGCAAACACAGCTAAGAATCCCCTAGAGGACTGAAGCTCTAGGCTCACTTTCTTCTTTTGTGATTGGCAGTGGACACTGGTTGGAAAGACCCCCAGTCATCTTTGCCAGCAGACACTGTCCATCCTGGTTAGCTTTCTACAGCTAAATCAAAGGGGCAGGCTCCCTGGAGCACAGCCAATGCACTGAGCCATGCAGCCACTCCGAGCAGCTCATTTCAAAATTTGATTTTCCTTTTGAATTACACTTGTCCTAGTTAATGAAAGAAGAAAATCACTTTTATTTTTGTCTCTCCCACTTTTTTTGGTGTGTGACTTGTTTGTCTTGATATAGTCATGGCAAATTTGTCTGCTCATCAGCACTTTAGAGCTCAGCTGGCTTGGCAGCACACAACCAAAGGAGGAACAAAGCTCCATTTAAAAGATGCGGACCCTCACCAGCAATAGCTGTAGGTGTACATAATATTAACAAGCCAGAACCTTTTACAAGACACACCAGCTTTCCACTCACTTAGCAGCTTTTGTCTAAGGAACTTGATGCACTCGATGCAGCTCTTGAGGAGAATTACGGAGGAGGCTGTGGAAACAAAGTACCTGCCAAGGATCAAGCAGGAAAGGAAAGCACAACTAGCTGGTACCTAGACCGCTCCATTCAATGAAAGGAAACAGAGAGTTGGGTTATCACATACTGCAGGTGACTGGTACCAACAACTGCATGTAGGGAACTCATTACTTGCACTTACGACTTCTAAAGCCTTCGTATTGGAAAAACAGACCTGGAGCGTTCTGCACTAACATCCTCCACCAGACCCTCTGCAGCCTTTGTCTAGCTGGTGGGCAGATGGCATGTGGCCCATGAGTGAGGAGGGTCATGCTGTGCTGCACGATGGTTCAGTGCACCGTGGGCTAATTGCCAAATGCATACAAGGAGTGGCAGTGCTCAAACGCACCACCAACCAAGCCAGGCTGTGTAAGTTTGCTTCCTGGTTGGTTATCGGCAATGGGAACACAATCCCTCCTCTGAGAAAGTAACTAGATGTCCTGTGTAGCTGAAACACAAAGCATACTTGTCCCTGCTCAGGAACGTCCTGTTTTCACAATGTCCCTTGTGGCTGGTGACAGCAGGAGGTGCTTGTCACTGGTACAGCTTTGGTTACTTGGTATAGGTCACTGCAGGTAAAAGGGAGACATCCATCCACATGTCTTGTTTAAAGCTAATTAATACGTCTCTTCAGGACTTCCTAGATAATTAGCAGACAGGGTTAGAATACAAGCCTCCCACTTTATTGTGTAATTGTCCCAGCCTTTCTCCTAGGCCATGTGATAGATCACTCCAGGTAAAGGAGCATCCTCTTTCAAGAAGAGAGTGAGGCTGGAGAGAAAGAGGTCATCAGGAGATCGTAACATGCTCTTTCTCTTGAACTTGCACATTACTTGGAAAGTGCTAGAATAAGTGCTTTTGGACCTGGGAAGCGGTTCAGAGAACAGGAGACATGTTCATTTATGTCTTACTCCCCCTCTTGCATCCCACCCAAGGCCAGGTAAATTTTCATTTGATAGCTCTAAGCCATGAAAACCAGCAATGCCCCCTCAGCCATTCTTCAATGAACAAAGTTATACTACTGCACGAAGGCACCACACACACACACCAGCCAGTGCCTAACAGCTGCTCTGAGCAGAGCTGCCTGTTGCTGTAAAGCCATTGAGCTCTGCAAAAGCCACGGGAACAGCACCCCCGGGCATCTCTACTGCCTTCTGTTCCTTGCACTGAACCTCCAGCTTGCCACTCCATTCCTCCTCCTGATGACTCGTACACAAAGCTCACGGCGCACTCACTGCTGACTTGCCTGACAGTCTCAAGCTGCCTCTCATGATGCTCTGTTACTGCTCCTGTTAAATCTTTACAGCCTTTCAGAGCCCACATCAACAGGAGCATCCCGTGCTTTTCATACAGATCATAGAGCAGGAATGTGGACATGCTAGTCTATGGCTTGAGTTCAAGGCTCTAGGCAAGACAGGCATTCATCAATTGGACCAATCTTTCTGTTCCAGTGACTGAGCTGTTGTGAGGTCAGGCAAGCAACAATTCAGGGAAGAACATGAGATTATGTGGAACTACCCATGCAAGGCTTGGTGGCCACGTGCTGGTGACACAGAGGGTATCTCTGAAGGGCTGGAGACACCATGGTACTGTGTCCAAAGTTTGGGAGCATTGGTATAGCACATGCCGTGGGCTGATGATTGCATTTTTATGCCTGGGAGCTGCGTCACATGGAACGGTTCCTGGACACTGACAGAATCCTCAGGAGAAATGGAGAACATCTCCAGGAACAGAAATGAGGGATTCACATATGCGCTCCGATGCCCTGGAAAGCATCTGGAAAAAGTGGCAGATTACCAGCATGTTATCTGTGGAGTGGGCTGTGAACACTGAAGAACATTGTATTATTACTTACCAGAAATATTAAATGCTTGTTGGAGCTGCTTTTTAAACTTCTAGGGAGAGGAGATAGCTCATTTGTGTGGATCGTGTTGTGCCTGATTAACTGCGTACGTTACACCGAATACAACCTGACTTATTTGCTGAAATAAATTTAATTAAAAATCTCTTCTTGCTTCTTTGGGGACAGAGGGTGCTATTTTACTGCTCTTTGTAGATCACCTGCTTGTTTCTTTATACTTCAAAAGAACCTTTTGGCATGGCTACAGCTTCACATTTCCTTACAGCTGAATAGATACCTGACACCTGAGCAAAACCAGAGCTTTATTAAGCGCACAAAGAAGGGAAAGAACCTGAAGAGCAGTAAGGTGGGACTTGCTGTGCACCAATAAAGGAGGAAAGTTCAAACTGCGAAAAGTGAAAGGGCGAAAAAGGCAGGCAGCCTGTCTTGGTTTCATCTGCTGCTATCCTAAATTATGGATTTTTCACTTCCTTATGCTCTGTCATGGAGCAAGTGCACGAGAAGCTGGAAGGGACCATGGCCAGGACAGCTGAGTGCCCCACAATGTGCAACAAAAATGACTGTCACGATTTAACCCCAGGCACTCTCTTACTCCTCCCCCACCTCCTCAGTGGGTTGGAAGGAAAACTTAAAAGAGAAACAAAACTCATGGGTTGAGATGATAACAATAAAATAAAATAAAACAATGGCAACAATATAATAAAGAATATAATGACAACTCAGTGAGATGGAAGATAACAAAGAGAGAGAGAAATAAAACCCAAGAAAGACAAGTGATGCAAAATGCAAATGCTCACAGCTCTCTGACTGATGCCTTAGCAGTGATCCACCCCTTCCAGCCAACTCTCCCCAGTTTACATACTGAGCATGACATCCTATTGTATGGAATATCCTTTTGGCTAGTTCAGGTCAGCTGTCCTGGCCATGCTCTCCTCCCAGCTTCTTGTGCACCTGGCAGAGCATGGTAAAATGAAAAATCCTTGACTTAGCACAAGCGCTACTAAGCAACAACTAAACCATTAGTGTGCTATCAACACTGTTCTCCTGCTAAATCCAAACCACAGCTCTGTACCAGTCACTAGGCAGAAAATCAAATCTATCACAGCCAAAACTAGGACACAGCCCCAGCATGTCCCTCTCCTGTCCCTCTGTGCCTTCTCCTGCTGTGGCTCTGGGCAGAGAGCTCTTTCCCCTCCAGATTTGCTCTACTCAGAATCTGTCTAGATCCCCCATTTTCTACTGTATTAGATTTTCCTCTGCCCTAGGTAGTCTGAGTATTTTACTATCCTTTCAGTTAGAAAAACTTCCTGACTATCTGAACTAACTCTGAAAATCTGTTTGCTTAATCTGAAAAGAAATTAGTCTGATTTTTTCTTGTCCCTAAGAAGAATAAGAGAAAAAAAAAATAAATCTGACTTTCTTCTTTTGTGTATTGTAAGACTTGTTATGTTTCCCTTCAGCTTTTTCTTTCCTAGTTTAAACAAACTCAGTTATTCAGCTTCTCCTCCTGGGACATGTTTTCAAAACTTCTGATCTCTTGCCATTCCTAGAGCCTGAACTCCAGCCAAGGACTTGCTAACAGCAACTTGGGTGGAATAATCAAGGAATCATAATGTCCTGCTGTCAGCTGAGACTGAGCAAAGTTTTCTTCCTAGTAGCTAGAACATTGCTGTGTTTTCGATGTGGTATGGGAAAAATGTTGATGATATACTGAAGGTTTTAGTTGTTGCTAAGAAATCAGGGACTTTTCAGTTTCCCATGTAGCTGGCGTGCAGGTGCACCAGAAGCTGGGCGGGAGCACAGCCAGAGCAACAGGCTCGAACCGGCCAATGGAAATTCCATATCGTATAATGTCATACTCAGCACATAGACGAGGCTTAGCTGGGAAGCTGGCTGTCTCTTTCTTCCTGTAACCCCATTGTAGAAGGCCACTAAATTTGTCAGTCATAATTTGCCCCTAGTGAAGGAATTTCCTCCTGTCTGTGGATCTCACCAGCCTCCTGCTGCTGTGGCTCAGAATTAGAGTCATATTTTTGGCAAGAGGAAACAACCTGCAGTTAGCTATGTCTCCTTCTCTGCCATACACCTGCTTGGTCACTACCTCCCCATTTTGCACTTGTTTCTTCCAGTTGCTAAGTGCAGCATTTTACTGATTTTCATATGGTGATTTCAGACTATTTGGCCAGCATCACAAAACCGTGCTGCACTATTTCTTTCCTCTAAAGTAGGTTCTTCCATCAGCTCAGTATCATGAACATTTTATAGTTGTCCTCTCCATCCTGTTGTCCAAGCTGCTAACAAGAACGTGAATATTTTGAGTCTCCTGGGATGGACAGAAAATTGCTGCCACCTACTTAGGGTTCAACCCTTCAGCCCATCATAAAAGAATCCTATTTCTCAGTATCTTCGTACCTCATGGGGAGCTCTGTCGAAAGCCTGTATGTGCCACATTAGCTGCTTCTCTCCTGTTCCCTCGAGCATCTCCCTGTCAGGGATGAAATGAGATTGGTCAGATAGGATCTTCCCATGACAGATTCCTGTTAGTTGCTCCTTATCATTTTATTGTCCCTTAGGTACTTACAAACTGACTGCTTAAGAATTTTCTCTCGCATCCATCTATGAATACAAGTTTGGTCGACTGGGCTGTAATTCCTTGAGTCCTTCCTTTTTGCCTTTTCAGATGCCAACTCCACAGCTTGGTGGACTGGGACTGGAGGTGTCCCATGCAGTTTTAGGAGCACTTTGCAAGTTCAAGCTGAAGTGGTAGCGATGGGCATCCTGCTGACCCATGCAGGGAAACTGTTGAGTCCCTGGTCCAGAGATTGGAGATCATATTCCTGTAAATAAAATGCACCTCACGTTGGATGATGAAAATAGAGAAAACAATTATCACCGCCCAGCTAATGATACCTCTCCTGAGTTTCCACCCCCTAGAGAGTTACCGGAAGCGTTGGCTGGTAGTAGGCAGTCACCTACTTACAGTGGATTGTACTTGACCTCTGTGTACAAACCTTTTGCCACAAGACATTCCACAGAGGACACAGCAGGATTTGGTGTAAGGGTCAGGTGCCAGACACCTAGAAATGAGCATTTCTTCTGAAATCCAAGATTTGGAATGACTGCAAGTACATCACAGCCAGGGAGCTGTGTGACAGCGCGTTATGTGGTGGATGAGTTTGCCAATGCCTTCTCAGAGGAGAGGTAGAGATGAAGGGCACTGTTTACTTCTGTTTAAATCTAACTTGATTGAAGCTCTAGGCAGCTCAAAATGGCAATTCTTAGAAAAAAATAAAAATACGCAGTTTTCCACCATCCCTTTGATTTTTCAGTGTTGGTCCATCTTTACTGTTTCATGGACACAGCTGCAGCTGGCAGACCCCCCAAAGATGGGTGTGATTGGACTATGCAGTGTCAGCCCCAGGTAGACTCAGCATTCAGCAAAGTGATAATTGCTCTTTGGTCATCCTATTGTCAGTCAGCCTGGACTCTTCTTGCTCTATTTCAACCAGAAGTAATACAGATTAATGCTTTTATTTCCCTAGTACTCTGCTCAGTCAAAGATGCTTCTTTCCCTTATTGGAGTTCTTTTCAGGCTGGAGCTGCAGATTGAGGGAGACTTAGAGGCCTTCAGACAGGCAGCACTGCAGTCCCTGGGCATCATTCTCTCTCCCACCTAAGGGAAGGAGACTTTGAAAGAATCATTGATTTGCCATCACTGGGGAAATACACTGTGCACAAAGATTATGTATGTCCCTTTATAGAATTTAAATCCCTTGGTCTCATCAGGGATAGGGAATTGCTTCCCTGTGGCTGGGCCAAAAAGTCTCTGAGCAAACTCAGGCCCATTGTCTCTCTTTACAGAAACATGTACTTTATTCCAGGAAATAATGCAGCTCATTTCTCTTGCCTGGGTAAATGGTTGTTTTCAGACTTTATGACAGAAGGAGAATGAGGTGAGACAGAGCAATTTCAGGTTAATGCCTGAAAAATGTCTCTGACAACACTGAAAGCTGGAACAGAAGAGAGTGGAAGATGTGCAGTGGAGCTGCCAAGCCTGCCTGCTGCTGCTGTCCCTGCCCAGGGGGCTGGTGGGACTCCCCATCTCTCCCTCCCACACAGGGGTTCACCCTGCATACTGTTCAAGGGTCCTGTGCTATCCAGCTGTGTTTCTTCAAAGAAGTCATCCAGCCCTGTTGCTCCTTCCTTTGTAACTTAGGCAGAATTTGAACCAAAGCTTGTGTTTGAGGCAATGCCTGGAGCTAGTGGGGAGGTTCAGGTTGGATCCACACCTGAAAATCACTGCTTCAGCATGCACCTCCTCTGCGCTGAAACGAAGCCCAGACCTAGACACTGTGATCTCCCCAGGACAGATGCTTCCCTCTGACATGCTGGATGTGGTTCCCAGCATTAGAGTGGTTGCTCTGGCGTCAGCTGTGTGTGGGGCTACAGCACTATCCCATCTTTCTTGCCAAGTGCCTCGATTTCCCTCCGAGCCCCATGCAGAGCCACCTCCCCAAAATAGGGCCACAGGTGCTCTCTCTCCCTTGGCCATCAGAGCTCTGTTCCAGCCAATCCCACCCCAGCGAGTGCAACAAAGCCAGGAGGAAGAGAAACACACGTCTTACATAAGCCAGGCATTTAAGGGCTTTACGCGTGAGGGTGGATTTTCCTCCCTCTCCTGGGAACCTAATAAGAAGCGTGTGCACTGTGAGGCTTTCAAAGGCAGCAGGCAGGACCATGGTGAGAGCTGACTTTAACATTGGCCTGAGTTCAAGTCAGTAACTGTGCTCAACACTACTTGACCCCACTGACAAGGACATCCAGGGCTGAAAACAACGTGGTCAGATGGAGGAAAAACTTTGGAAGGATCATTGTGTGCTCCTCAACAAGGATGAAGAAAATGAGCTGGTAAGGAGTTGGGGACCATGCTGGGTTTCGGTTTCCTTATTCACCTCTTTTCCTACATGCCCATTTAGGATACTCCTCCATCACTCCTTCACCTTCACTCCCCACTTGGGCACTCTTTCTTCTACATAGCCTTGGTGAAGACAAAACCCTGGATCAGTCCTTGCTGACTTTGAGATTGATTTTTGCAAAATAAGAGCTAAGCAAGGAGCACACTACTTCAGTCCGGAGGCAGAAAACATGAAGAAGACCTTTTTGCCCACCAGAAGTCACCTGGCCAGGGAGCAGTGTCCCTTTCCCCACTGTCTGTTCCATTCTCTTTTCCATCATAATTGTGAGGACGATTTCCCTTACTGGGTAATCATGTGTCAGAAAGAAAGTAATAGGGAAAGTGCTTTCAAATGTTTTACCCTGGATAATTGTCTGGAGTAGTGAATAAATCCCTTCTCCTAAAATGCAAGGGTCTTTGCTGCTTAGCAGGTCTAGGAAGATTGGGCAGAAGACCAAAGTCTGCTGCAGCTCTCATGGCAGGAATTTCTTGTTTCTCAGTCTTTTACAGCAGCTTTTATGGAGCTGTTCTGTCCTTACAGGGTTTTTTATTAATGTTAATTGAATCTACTCCCTGTCTTTGATTGTGATTGATTATTGATTATGTTCAGCAGTCTGGAAAGGCTTCACTGAGCGCTTTGCAAGCACAATGAGTTGGCAACTTTTCCTCTACCTACTAACATGGAGTGATTACACAGAGTCTGGTGAGGGTGGGAGTAAGACTTTCTCCTCCAGCTTTATGTGCAAGGAACAACTGGAACCCAGATATTACCAGTGCACAGAGTGGACACAGAAGTAAATGCCTCTGCGCAGGTATAAAATATAGTTCTGTCACTCCTGTATGTGCTAGACATACATGTGCAGCATGTACTGACAGGAAACACAGCAGCCCGCTCCCCTAGGACATGAGTCTCTATCGTCCGCAAACACAGACTGATAGCTGGTGGGTCCCAGCACCTTCAGTGTCACTGTTTGTCCAGCTTGGGAACTGTGAAAGTGTCTCCCTCATGGGGATTCAGGTGCGTGGGGTATGCACAGGTGGGAGATCCTGCCCTCTGGATCACACCTGCGCCCCTGTTTCAGGATTGCTTGCAGGGCTGCTAAAAGCGGTGGGTTTTCAGCTTCCCTGATCGCCTTCAGTGAATTCCTACTGGGATTTGAATGCTGCTTATGTGAGCTTGTTTTAGACTAGGGAGCTCAGGCCAGCTGCAGCAGCCTGGATCCAGCACAAAATGAAAAATCTGCTGTGGGAAACAAGTAAGGAGTCAGCTAGGGATCACAGAATCACAGAATGATAGGCGCTAGAAGGGACGTCTGAAGATCTTCTAGTCCAACCTCCCCGCCAAGCCAGTTTCACCTAGAGAAAGTCGCACAGGAACGCGTCTTCTGATTGCTACAGACAGTGTTCTTCAGGGAGTGATCCAGCTGATCAGCCACTTGTTGCAGCCATATGGGGACTGATTGCAGCAGCTGAGGCCATCTCTGTGTCCCAGGGAGACTTGGGATCCTGCCTGTAAAAGCAGGATGCAGTGCCCACTTGACCCTGTGCCNTGCTCTCTCAAAACTAAATAGGTGCTTACTCCACTGCCTTTAAATCACTTGAAAACTGTATTTGAAGTTGAACTGGTACAATTGTTTGCATAAGTCCTCTCCAAGGAGCTCTGCTTTGTTGAAAACTCTACCCTGTAAAGCATGAGCTGTCCTTCTGGTATTTCTCTGACATATTTCAGATGCATGACTTTCTCATTTTCATTCTTTTCTCTATAATTTAAAACACTATTTTTTCCTTCTCCTCCTCTCAACTACATAAGCTGCGCCAACATCTGAAGGGTTGCTTGACACCTCCTCGAGACAGACGCCTCCCACACCTGCTGCCCAGTGGGTGGGTTATGGTTTTCTGTGGTCTGGGTTAGGTATCTCGCCTTGGCAATGGTGCAGGATTGCTCTGGCAGCTACTTGCATGGGCCTGTTCTGTGGCACCCACGAGCATTGGGAGCTGGTGGCGCCGATGACGAGCCTGGAGCTGGCAAGGCAGCACCACAGACACTTGCCTGCGATACTGGTGATTCCTCTGCTCACTCCTGAGCACAGGGGTTCTTGTTCCCCTGGAATCAGCCCTAGGGTGAAGTCACTCTGCTGTATTCTTTGCTATGTCGTATCAGTCAGCAAACTCTCATTTCCAAAAATGACCTTGAACAGTCATGAGAGAGGATTTCAGTCACCAAAATTTGTTTTCAATAAGCTTAGGCTTCCTGATGAACAAACACCAAGGTCAAACCTGTTAACAAAGAGTACTTTCTCTTTGCTGTACAGGAGATATTTGGCTACAAAACCCAAGGCTGGCGGAGGGTCTTGTGCGTTGCTGGATACATCTTGTCCTGCGGGGCTCTGCTGCTGCTGTTTTACTGGAAGCCAGAGTGGGACGTGTGGGCAAACTGCATCCGCTGCAGCTTGGAAGAAGCTGACATTGTTCTGCTTAGAACAACAGTAGGTGAACCCTCCTGGCTCATTGTTATCTGCAGACCTTATTGTTTTCACAGATAGGGCAGCTTGTCTCTCTTTGCCTGCGTGATTAATAACGCTTTCCATGTTTGGAGGTGGAGCAGCAGGGATGAGTCAAGCTTCAGAGGACCAACCATTTTTATTTGTAGATGTTTGAAATACTACGTAAAAGACCATGTTTACATTACCAACAGTGCACCTACTCTACCTGAAAGCTGGGTACCAAGGTATATGACATTTCAGGTATAGCTGCTCCATTCAGGTACCCACAAGCTCCAGCAGCTGCCCTCTGCCTATAACGTGTCCCGTAAATCAGTTCTGCCTCTTCCCTTCTTTTGTGTGCACAGGGTGCAGCCAGATCACTTCAGTGAAGGGATCATCTTTACAAGTTGTGGCTGTTAGTAGCCTTTCTGCTTTAATGTTATTTGTGAATGCCAAGGAGATGGGTTTTAGAGAGATAGATTTTGGGCATTAGTTATATTCAAGACTTCGTGACTAGCAGAGCAAATGCTTAAGACACTCCTAATGAGTAATCTACTGCTCCTTGTAACTAGTTATATTAGACTAAACTATTTAAAGGACAATTCAGTCTGACAAGTGCATTTGTAGCAGTAAAGCTGACCTGCACAGTGTTAGCACTGAGTAAAACAGCTTTGTAGAGCAAAGTACTTAGAGCTGAGGACTCAATGTCAGCACCAGGAGTATTTCAAGAAGGCTTTTACTTCCAACTAGTTCTAATTGGATCCCATACACTAAATATCCTCCCAGTACCTATTGAAGCCTATCTTCTGGTTTAGTTTGATCTCCTCTGGAATTGCTCTGCAGCATGAATCAAAGCAAATGGAGATAATTGTGATGTTGTTTACTACGTGCTTTAGTGATTAGGATTAAAACACTGGTACCAACATCACTGTTATACTGGGCTTGCATTTGCCGTGATTGAACGGATGCCATAGTACTGTGGTTCTATGGGAATCTCATATATACTTCCCAGAGTCAGGAAACATTAACACAGGTGACATTTTGGGCTTGTCACTGAACTGTGTTCTATTCCTGTAGGATGAGTTTCAGGTATACACCAGGAAGAAGGTGACCTGGATTGATTTGTCCACACTGGCACTACCTGTTGGTAGTAATTCAGATGGTCCTCTTGTAGCTGATAAAGACTCTGTCATCAACAGAGCTGTAATGAAGCCACAGCTGAAGGTAAGTCATCTATAAAATGGAGAACAAAGATGGTAGGGGGGAGGTGGAGGGATCAGGGAACTTGGAGTTTCTCAAGCATGCTCTGTCAGCATCTTCCTGCAAGTCATGTTTACACCAGCTCAAGTTTTCTCCTAAAACATAGGCAAGCATTTCTGCAACAGTGAGGTGCTTTTTTTCTTGAATAGCAAAATGAATTTTTGCTGTTTGGTCTTGCAGATGAGATGTATCCAGGTGCAGAAAATCCGTTATGTTTGGGACTTTTCTGTGAAAGAATTCAAGAAAGTTGGGTGAGTGTCAACAGACTGCTGCAAATCCCTTTGCTGTGGGCAACTCCCTTGCCTGAACTTCCACTTGTTATTCTAGATCATTAGAAGACAGCAACACATGTCACAGCATACACCACAAGTTTGGAGCTGGCCTCACAAGGGAAGAACAGAAGATCAGGTACAGTCTACATATGAGTAGATGTATGTGCTAATTGACAGTGTGACCTATTAATTCATGTGACCTTCTTGCTACTCACTATAGCGAGGCAGTGCAAACTGTGTGGGTGACAGCTGGAAAGGTGCAAAATCATTATCCCTTACACTCTGTTGAGCTCATTATCTTCACAGTGATGCTAAGCTAAGTCTGGGGAAAACGCCACTGGTTCCACCTGGGGTTCAAAGCACGGCAAGCTGTGTCCGGCTTCATTTGCCATTTTCTCCTTAAAAGCCCTCTGGAGAGCTCATCGCAGGGTTTAGCAGCAGAGGATCTTTTTCAGCAAGGAAACAGCAAAATTCTGCCTCTATGTAAAGTTTTCTCAGATACAATAGATTCCTGACAGGTTTATTTGTCCTGCCTAGTCTTATGATGCCCCCAAGATTTAATTTTTGTAGAGAAATGTTAATGTTATTTGGACACAGTTGTCCATATGAAGTCTTATCCTATGTCACTAAGCTATAACATGGGGAACTCTTCTCTACCTTTCATACAGGCAGCTGGTGTGTGGGCCTAATACCATCGAGATTGAAATTCGTCCTATTTGGAAGTTACTTTTTAAAGAGGTAAGTTAGACTAGCACTTGGTGGGACAGGTTCGAAGAGCTTTGAAGATTTTCAAACTGTGCACACTGCAATGAGGTGATTGATGCTTTGTAGGCATAAGCTGTGGAGGAAAGCTAGTGAACCTCCTCTGTGGCTATTAGAACGCATTCCTGGCAGAAGGTTACAATGAAGAATATGAAGCTAAGAGGATGCTTGGTGCTGCAGACTTGTTACAGATAAACATTTCCCTTATGATGTCTTTGTCCTTTCTTGGAGAGCAGTGGCATGGGGGATGGATATCTTCCTTTTCTGTTGTAGACCTGTATTCCCAACTGAACATCTCTCATGAGCTGAGATATTTAGCCTCATGACTGAGCACTCACATGCACCTGGAGTGCTGCGACTGTTAGGACTCGTTGTAGCCACATCAGTAACTCTGTTCTTTCATGTAGGCTCTTGATAATGATCTGCAGTGAAAATTTTATTGGTACAATTAAGGGACACTTGCTCTTTTTTAATAGCCATGTTTTAGTAGTCTAAAGGCAGAGCAAATAATTGTACAAGCTCACTTGTGGCCTCAGCAGCAGTGAAAATTGGGAGTGTGCTTCAGCATGGAGGAAAATATTTGTGAAATTCTTATTTTATAATTGCCTTGTTCACTTAATTTTCTCCTATGACATAGAGGCAAGGCAATTTTTTTCCTGCATGAATAAGGACACACTGCAAGACTATTCTTCCTCTGGAGAGGACAAAACATACACGTCTTGTAAATAAGAAGAGAAACATGTAGGGATGGTTACTTGCTGAGCTTGCGTATAGAAATGCTGGACACCTATTATTGCTAACCTACCTGTAAGCAAAGGTTATGCATACAGCATACTGACATGTCATCTTTGTTAACTTTAGTGGATTATGGATGTTATGTGAATGTCTTTCAAACGGAAAAAAAAGCTATGGATGCTGGGCCTTCAAGCTAGCATATGTCTGAACTTTAAGTGGAGTTTGTTTGAAACCCTATAAAATAGATTAAAAGCTCCAGGGCTCCTGAAATTGCTTGGATTTGATGTTACCAACCTTTCGGTGCCCTCTGGAGATGGTTTTGAAGAGAACTCCGGTGTAGCACTCTAAAAAGTTTGTTTAATTTGAACTTTACACTTCCATCCAAGGCTGAAACTTCATGTTTGAAATATTAATGCGAGTGCCTGGAGGCACACTGGTCCTCAAAGCTTGTGGTATCTCAGCCCAGATATAGCTTCGGTGTCCGAAGGCTAGTGCCCTGATTTAGTGTCTGTCTCTTTGTCCTCGTGAATGTCGAAGAAAGTATTAAATTTTCATTGAGGGACTGCATTTGTCAGATGAATAATTCAATTCAGTTCCAATCTTCATGCAGAGAGCTCTTTCAAAGGCTATTTTAGTTATACCATTTCTACAGAAAAGTTCGTCACTCCTTCAGACAAGACAAGTGGTGGGCAACTCTCTGAAAAATTTCATCTGATTCTTTTGTTGTTAGTTACATACCACAAAAAACAGTGTTATAGTCTCAGACTTCAGTGGGGTTTGCGGCCTGTTTTAGCATAATGTATTAAAGTGAGTGATGACTGGTATGGTAAGGATGACACAATGTAGAGTAGCTAAAGTATGGAAATATGGGAAAATCAAGCCTTCATTTTTAGCTGTAGTCTAAGACTGATTGCTAATGGCCCTAGAGACCACTAGTAGTTCTTTACCATTTTTCTTTTCCCAAATAAACATCATATTCACATTGACTTTCTTAAATTATAAAGTATGAAAGACTTTTATGGTAATTCAGTCTCCTCCCCCCCCCGATTTGGGTAATGTCTCCTCTGTAGCAGTTACTTAGACTCAGAAATGTTAAGGTCAACTTTCTTAGACGGCTACAGTGGGAAACCAACTGACTTAAAGTCACTTAAATCTGACTTTAAAGTGCCAGCATGGTTCCTGCTGCACAGTAACTGGTTAACAACAGCTTTTAATTACAAACACCATGAAGTATGTGTAAGCTGGTAAGTTCAGAGCTGGAGGCTATTATTGCTCTAAAACAGCCATAAAAGAATGCTGCCTTGGGATGGTAGAACAACACTTTAAATTACCGTTTAAGACTTGTTGCGTGAAGTGTGGTAGGGTAAATTTAGTAAGAGAGAAATCCCCTTGAGTTCTAGCCGGTCCTCGGAGGTTAGAGGGACTAGGGGTGGCTGGACTTATCTCTTAATAGGTATGCCAATTAAGAACTGTTGCTATGGGCCCAACACCAGATTTGCAAACGGCCCGTATGGTGTAGGCCCGGTTCCCTTCTGGGAGCAGTTGGATGCACAAATAGCCCGTTTTAAGTGTTGCTATAGGCCCAACACCGGATTTGCAAACAGCCTGTATGTTGTAGGCCTGATTCCCTTCTAAGGGAGCAATTGGATGTGCAAATAGCACGTTTTCAACTATAGGTCTGACACCAGATGTTGTAGGCCCGGTTCCCTCCCAAGGGAGTAGTATCACACCTGGCCCATCACATCGGTGTCAATACAACACTGATCACTGGGCCTTTGCCCAGCCTCAGCATATTTTTTGAACACTGGGTATTTATCAGTAGTATTGAGTTTCTATGGTCTGTGCATTGCTGCTTCCCACAAGACTTCTAGACACTGTAATGAAATGTTCTCACCTCTTTCCACACTCCATCTCTCCTGACACGCTGTGTCCATCCCCTGACATGTGTTACACTTGTGTTTGCAGATTTTAAACCCCATCTACGTGTTTCAAGCCTTCACCCTCACGGTTTGGCTGAGCCAAGGCTACATGGAATATTCATTTGCCATCATAATCCTGTCCATCACTTCTATTGGCTTAACTGTGTACGACCTCAGACAGGTGAGCCTTTTGCCATCTCTCCATCGCACACTCTGCTAGCAATTTCATCTGTCACAGACATAAGTAGCTATTTATATGCTCTTTCTGATACATTTTTTTTTTATTACTATGTATTCTCTTGTATTAGTACAGATCTATTGTTATACAAGAGTTAAGAGGGTCATACTTAGGGGTCTTGAACTGCCCAAGAATTAAAGAAGATTAAAGCCTGATACCTGAGGCTTGTAAGACTTTATGAAGGTGGACTATATCCATGAATCTGGTTCCTACTGTAATTTTGGGAGGATTCACTCCTCTTAAGGTTTGCTAAATAACCTCTTTGAAAGGTTGCTTGAGAAGGTGGTACAGCAAATGTCTCTGTAGAGTGCTGCCCAGGAGGAGGCAATAATTTGCCTTTCCAGAAGCTCACTTTTGTTTTAATTAACTCTGCTTTTCCATGGGTTGTTAGGGACACAGCACACTCCCTGTGTGGATCCCAGGCCCCTGGAGTCATGGAACTTTGGGCATCATGTGCTTGCTGGTGTGCTCTGCTGCAGAGGCACTACTGTGCACCCTCTGCCCTGTCAAGGGTATCCTTTAATCACTGCGTCACACTGATCTCAGCAAGGGCTTTGTGAATAGCTGGGGCTTTTGCCAGCACAGGTGTGTTGGCTGCACATCACATTTTGTATCTCTGACTAAGACCTGGAGGATGAGTAGCACTCCCATGGTGAACAAACGTTTGCATCTCTTTGAGTGCACCTTTGTGTTTAGAGAGTTTGTGTCTGTCCTGATATTGCAGAGCCTGAAGTGCAGATACGGTTCGTTCCTTGGTGGGTTTTTTTTTTTTTTTTTTTTTTTTTGGCAAGACTGGTTTTATTGTGTGACTGATAATTTTGATAGGAAGAATTACGATGTTTGGAGGCTCCAGATATTCTTCAGAATGGCTTGACCTCTTCACATGAACAACGTTAATGAAGAAATCTGCACTTGGGGATTAGCTTTTTGCAACTTTTAAATCAAGATAAGGCATTCTGTCTAATGGCCTTGCAATGACAGTTGATTTCATCGTTATCTCAGGATATATAATTGTCTGAATTAGATTGCAAAAACTGGCAAACCACAGACACCCAGCTAAATTAGAATTTCTGCCTCTCTTCTTGCAATGGGAGTTTTGTAATGATACCCTTTACAACTTGCTTGTCCTGTTGATAGCCTCCTAGCAAGAATAAAACTGTTAAGCATAAAGGAACCCCCTGCTAAGGCACTGCAGACATCAGTGCTGCAGCTAAAAAACTTACTCTGGCATGAAGCAGGAATAGCCCCTTGAAGGTTGAGGGAGAAACAGCAGCATGAATTGGAAGCAAACAGAAAAGTAGGTCCACATTCCCATGGCAGCTTGTTCCAGGTTAATTTGATGAACTCAGATCCTGATTTCTAACAAGTTGAGTGAAACCTCCTCTGGATAACTCAGCAGAGTTAGTTTCTGTGACGTGAGCATGATCACTGAATTCTAACCTACTGCTTCACTTGAGTATTGGTGTTTCAACACTGCCTTTGCTTTCCCATCAACAGCAGTCTACCAAGCTGCACAACCTTGTTAAGGAGCACAACAAAGTCCAAGTTACAGTCTGCACGAAGAGTGAAGGTGAGTCAGCTGCATCTCAATTTCCTCACCAGCCTGTATAATTAACTGATGTGTTGAAATGTACCTGCAATTGCACATCTCCTGTTGATCACTGATGAAACGTGAAGGGTGAGCTGCAGGGGGAGGTGAGGCGGGCAGGATGGCAAGAAGGGTGGGCACAGTCTGTGCGGTAATGATGCGTCTGTATCACCATCCGTATCTGAGGCATCTGTAATCACACAAGTGAACCTAGTAATTTGTGTTAAGAGTCAAGAACAGCTTAGAAAATTTAATTTCACAAACAAGCAGCTTGATAACAACTCTGTCCCTCTGCGACCTGCTTCCCTGATCTACAGACTACTTTCACAATCTTGTCAAGTAGCTTGTGAGAGATTTTCAAGGAGCCTCAATATATGGCTCCCACCGAGGTGTGCACTTTTATCCTGTGTCTCAGTTCCTTGTCCATAAAATAGAGGTTATAGCTATTTTTGCCTCCCATAGATGTTGAGACGCTCAATTGTTAGGGTGATGGGGGATGTAAAAACCTTTGACTGTTTTTCTTGGTCAGAGTTTAATGGGAACTAAGCAAATGGAACTGAAGACACCCACTTGGAGACAGATATTTAGACAAGGGCTGATCTTTGCAGTGTTGCTTTTCAGCCAGTATTATTTCTAAGAAGCACTAGCCTTTAATCATCCAGCAGAAGTTTAGTGAGGTTGTGTGTGCCTTGAGACTTCTTTTTTATTGCCCAGAGCTTATGCACAAATAAAGTTCATTTTAATATTCTTCTACAGGTTGCAAAGAGCTGGAGTCTTGTTACTTAGTCCCTGGAGATATGTTTCTTTTAGATGGAAAAAAGCTCTCTCTCCCATGTGATGCTGTCCTGATTGATGGAAGCTGCGTTGTGAATGAAGGGATGCTCACAGGTGCAGCTTGGGAGTTTGAAATGCTAAGGCCCTGTGCAGGTTCTCTGTCAGGGAGATGTCTCTATCTGTTCTGACAACAAATTGTTTACTATTTATTAGAATAGTTTGCAGCAGGAGGTGAAAAAACTGTGGCTTGAATAATTCATAGTTGTCTTGAGCTTTTGAATTCTGACATTGTGTATTATACATCTCTTATCCACATTTTAAACAAGTAGGATTAATATACTGTTGGGAGTAGAAAGTGAAAATACTCAAATACACTGAATATGGGGGGGGTTAGGTACTGGATTCTAATCTTGCAGCAATTCTGTTCAAGCAGGCAATGTATGAGCACAGGGGTCAGTATTACGCCTAAACATCAAGCCACTAGAAAGCATGAAGTTGGTTCAGGGGCAAAATTTGACCCAAGCTCTGTGGTACAAAATGCTCAGAAAAACCATCTGATATACTCCGAAACTAAAACTAGAATAGCTGTCACCATAAATCCACATGTCTAAGTACATAAGCAAGCTAATTAGTCAGGCAAGCTTCAGAGCCTAAAGGGTGCTGTCACTTTCTAATATGCAGAATCTGATAGACTTTTGAATCCCCTTTAAGTGAAGCCGCACTCTGTTGTTCCTAGGTGAAAGCATTCCAGTTACTAAAACTCCCCTGCCCGTAATGGAGAGTACAATACCCTGGAAAACCCACAGCTTGGAAGACTATCGGAGACATGTCCTCTTCTGCGGGACAGAAGTCATACAGACGCAGCCAGTGGGCAGAGGGCCAGTGAGAGCTGTCGTGCTGCAAACCGGTATTTCTTTTATCGTTCGCTAAACAGCAGAGGGTAAAACAGCAGCCCCGGAGGCTGGTGGGAGACCTGGTTTCTCGTTGTAGCTCAAGTCCAGCTCAGGCTTCCTGTCTCCTGGAAATGCCTATTGCCACCTAATGGCTCAGGCTTCTGACACATTACCCATTTTCAAAGAGCACCAACGCGGTACAAACACCTCTATGTCACGTACGCAATGTACTGCACGTGTCTTCACACAGGGTTCAACACAGCTAAAGGTGACCTGGTGCGATCGATCCTCTACCCCAAGCCAGTGAACTTCAAACTCTACAGAGATGCCTTCAAGCTCATCGTAGGTCTCTCTGTTGTTGGTGTGTTTGGACTCGTCTACACTGTGTGTGTCTTTGTGTCCCATAAGGTAAGTATGAGGGATGTCTCTGTGCTGCATGTGCCATCTCTGAGTCCTCGGTCACTCAAGATCTTGGAATAGGGTTCAATTTTGTCATTCAGTTTTCAGATGCCAGAAATTGGCTTGGGAGGAGAGAGGGAGATGGGCAGAACAAAGCAGAATAAACCTGTCACCCCAGGGGCAGAGTTTGAGGTGCTTTGCTCTTAGGCAGGAGGGTCGGACCCCCTGAGAGCAGTGATAGCAGTGCAAGGAGGCTGTTCTCAACCCATTATTGCCCTGTTGCTCTTTCTGCTTGCAGAAGCCGGTGGCAGACGTGGTGGCTATGGCTCTTCTCCTCCTCACTGCAACTGTGTCTCCCACTATCCCCGCTGCCTTGACAACAGGCACTGTTTATGCCCAAAGGAGACTGAAGAAAAAGAATATTTTCTGCATCAGCCCACAGAGGATTAATATCTGCGGGCAGATCAACCTTGTTTGCTTTGACAAAGTAAGGCACCTCCTGGGGCACTGAAAGATGCTGGGGGCTGCAATGAACGGGGGATTTTATTTCTCTTTTTCCCACCCTATCTACTCTGATCTAGCCCCAGGGAAAAGTCCTCTACAGGTGCCCATGCAGCAGGGTCACACTGCGGGCAGCAGACATTCCTTACTCTGCCTAGAAGGACCCCTGGGGACGTGCAGGGCAAAGGAATGGGCAATAGCAGGGTAACTAGATATTTATTTAAATTTAGACGGGCACGCTGACAGAAGATGGACTGGACCTGTGGGGCGTCATCCCTTCTGAGGGAAGCCGGTAAGGAAGGATTTAATTTAGTCGGGACTAATCACCAGTATGAATGTTCTGCCCAAATGTCTAGTAAGGAGGGAGGCAGTTGTGTAGGATATGGGGAGATCACAAATAGCATACAGCAAGAAATGTTCGGGTGTGTTTGGGGAGGCAAAGTGCAACAGGTGTCCCTGCTCAACTCCTTCGCTCTGAGGATGGCATCTGGGCACTGCTGTGGCAGGTGTAGCTGTAAAGGTTGCTGCTAATTCAAGACAAACAGAAGTCTGCAGCAGCATGAGTGTTTTTAATTACCCTGAGGGGATTTGGAGAATATGCATAGAGCTTTTCAATTATGTCATTCATAGCACAGTTCACCAAATAGTCTTAATCTAGTCAATAAACCTTTCATAATTTAAATGTTAGGATAGAGCTGCTTCAGTTGAAATTAACTGTCACCAACTTCAGTGCCTGTTGAATCTCACCTACCTTCTGTAAATGCTGTGAAAAATCTGTGAGACTACAGCTAAGACCTGGAAAGCTCAAGTGTTTTTAAGAACTCACTCAAACCCATGGCAGGCTCCATCTCAATTTCAAGCTCAAATACCACTGAAGTTCTCAAGAAATAACCACTATGTAAACATTAAACTTGATTGTATCCAGAATTATATACTAATTCGTATCACTGTAATACAATAACAGAATTCAGCTCTGTGGTGCCTGTTACACTAAACTCAAAACTTTAATCTATTGCAGTGGCCAGAATGAATCACACCCCTAATATCTACTCGCTGATTTTCATTAGTAGTTGTTAATATATCAGATACCTCAGCATCACAGAGATAATCATGCCATAATGAATGAAAGGATGAATTTGCTATGAGAGGGGAAAAATCACATTTCAAATACTTCCTCAAAGGACAGAGAGAAAATTACTATCTGATGCAAATTAATGAGACAAAATTAATAAGTGTCAACCAATAAAATAGTCTTCCAGGGGGACCAAACTGCAGGCACACAGCACAATCTCTTCTTGGCCCTCCTCCAGTGCATCAGGGAGGTCACACTGAATAGGTGCATATTGAACAGCCTTGGAGTGCACCAAAAGGCAGACAGCTTGTGGCAGTGCCAGAGTGGTTTCCTTCCCGGTGAAGTCTGCTCACATAAGCAGCAGAACAAAACTGGATCCGTATATCAGAACAAATCCATGTAATAATAAAAAAAAATAATCCTGTGCAAGATATCAAAACATAAAGCTCTCTTTGAGACACATCCAATCTGCACCCAGCTGGAAACCAGTGCTGGTGGCCTGCCAAAACACAAGGAGGAGCTATTGCTGTCTCCATTGATCTCATTAGCCTATTTGCATAATTACCCTTTCTTAATTTTTCACATTCTTAAACATATTCTAAGACTAGCTGTCAGCTAAGCTGAAAACTGTGAGGCAATGACAGTAAAGGAATTTAATTGAACTTACAAAATATCCTATTGTACGTTTAATAAGATATAAATGTTTGCTGGTTTTATGTGATGTTTAGCAGTTTCATGGTGTCTCTCAAGTATTAATTAATTAATAAGCCAATTATGACCGGGCTGAGAACAAGGTATAATTTGCTGGAAACAGAACAGACTTTGATGGCTCAAAGGGACAACAGGTCCCAGATTCATTGTTCTTTTTAATAGCTCTGTGAGCTGTCACGCTGCTCGCTTCCAGATTAATTTCTGTGTGCCTCTGTTAGTAACAGGGGATGCTAATGGTGATCAACGGTAAAAAAAAATCTATTTAAATTTCTCCTTAACATGACACCCTAAATGTTAGGGGCTGTGTTGTGGTATGGCAGACACAGTTTGTCAGCCAGCCAGTTTTTTAGAGGGAAATGTGTGTGTGAGGAGAGAAGACTGACAAATAACTTCCATGATGAAATTATAGAGCTTTAAACCAGCCCAGCTTTGCAGGTGTTCAGTCTGTACTGTGGGGCCAAAGAAGGAATAAACCTCAAGGCTATCCACAGAAAGAAATTGGGACACGAATCTTTGACAGCATCCCTTGCTCTGACTAAGTAGGAGACAGCCAACTGATGAGTTTTAAAACCAAGGTGTAAGGGACAAGCACTTGGTGTCTCTGGCTATGCAGATGTAAAATCTACAGCTGGAGGTAAAGGTTGGGTTCCTCATGGCTCTCCCATACAGCTCTGAGAGTGCTGAGAGCGGGCTGATGGTGTTGATCCACCCCAGCGGGTGCACAGCACCAACCCAAGGATATGCATTCCCTTTCCATACTGCAACTTCACAAATCTTCTCCTAGGGCACATTGCCAGATTTCATTGAGATCCTTGCTGCAAGATGTTTCCTCTCTGATAGTGTGTTCTCTACTTTGTCTATCACCAAATGGCAATTGCCAAGCCCCAGTTGCCAAGCTGGCTGTGCCAGCCCCTCTGAGTGTTTTACTGTCTCAGTTACCTCACATGGAGTTGAACTCATATCAATTAATTACTGGGTACTTTTTGGCATGGGACTTGTTAATCAGAAGGATGGGTAGGACAGCCTGTTGCTTGCAGTTGTTGGGCATAGCTCTGCTGTGTGCAGTAGAGAAGCACCTATATGCACTAGCTGAGGATTTGAGTCTCTGTATCCCTCTCATAAGTGGTTCCACTAACCTTCTCTTTTTAATCAGGTTTCAGAAAATCCATAAGTTCCCATCCAGCACTCCTCTGCCCTGGGGACCTGTGTGTGGAGCCATGGCAACCTGTCATTCACTGGTTGTTTTGGATAAGAAGATTCAGGGAGATCCACTGGACCTGAAAATGTTTGAGGGCACACACTGGGTAATGTGACTCATCTCCTCTGTACCCATCCAAAGCACAGACAATCCCAACACAGCCCATGGGTATTTCCTCACAAGTCAAGCTCAAACACACACCTGCAGGGGAACCTCTTTTGTGGTTCTGGTTGCAACAGCTGGAATTTGCTCTGTTATTTCTATTAACTGCACAGCAGATTTGCAGCACCGTAGCTGCTTTTTCATAGCCCAACAATCATTTTCCTTGGGGCTGCCTGCATTTGCTCTCTTAATTTGATTTGGAAACACTAGAGTTGAGGAAGCAAAGCAGGAGCCTGGTTGCTGCTTGCTGAAAACAGATGATGAGACCATGCCGTTGGCCATGTGGTGCACAGACCACAAATTAGCCAAGGAAATGCACAGGCATGTAGGTTTTTATGCCTTTTTGCTCAAGGCTGTTATCTCTGATTAGCAAAGGGACATCCCTATGGAGAAAACCAAGGCTGAAGCCTCCAGCTGAGTGAACATCAGTGCTCAGACAGACCTGGGTAGGTGGTGAGAGACTGAGCCTCCTCCGCAGGGATTGAGAGTTGCTTGGATGCTTGCAGGATGGGAGGAGGCTCAAAAAGGAAAAGGATTGCTCTTCTCCCTGCTGTGTCCTAGCTCAGGGGTATTTGGGGTCCCTGTATCATCATCTTTTCTCCTCCAACCTTTTACCCAGGAGAGACTAATCAATATATGAAGCAGATGGCAGCTCTTCCAGCAGCACCACAGGAAGGCATTAGGCTGGTGCTCGCTCCTGTGGAAGTGCAGGCAGCAGCAGAGCCACACAACAGCAGAAGGGGACTATGAGGGTGAATGAGCCTTGGCAGCACATAAAGTGACAGAACTGGTGGGCTAAAAGCTCCTACACTGCTTCTTCACAGAACATCAGCGAGAGTCTTTTAAAAGCAGAAAACTGGAAGATAAAACTAGCTAGATAAAGATAATTATTTATTTTTCCCTTCATCATTGATAAGGCATTAAATTTATGTGGAACTTGAGTTTAGAGAAACCACAAATTTTGACGTAGGTTTTTACTCTCCTCACATTGAAAGACACAAGGCCATACAGGTTTCTGCTAAGGATAAGGCTGCAGAGAGGCTACCAGTGACAACGGATAGGAAGACCTTTTAGATCATAACGAAATACTTCTGCAACTGGATGCCAGCAGTGAGGGGGAAAAACATTTCCACATGCTACTGTCCCTCCTTTAACAGACAGATGTGAAGCAAAATATATAAGATCATCAGAAACAATGTTTTTCTTTATACAGGAGGTAGAAGACTCCAGCACAGCTTGGGATGGGGCTGGCACTCTCAAAACCTGCGTTGTTAGACCGGGGCCGAAGGCCAGCAGTGTAAGTCCATTTCTTTCTGAGAATGAATATTCTGTGCTTTCAACCTGCAGCAAGTGCAAACTCCTAGCACACACAATATTAATTTACCTGAGCTAGCACCTGCAAAATGCCTTTCAACCACTCTTGGTGCTGTATCGCATCTTGCCCCAGAACAGATCTCCTGGAACTGTGGGGCCAGAAAAGTAAATTCTGACTGAAGCGGAGATGCTGTGCCTGAAGTGGCAACTAAAGCACTTCATGGGTGTTGTGTGAAGTGTCGGGGGGGTAAATTTAGTAAGAGACAAAACCCCTTTGTGTTCTAGCTGGTCCTCAGAAGTTAGAGGGACTAGGGGTGGCTGGACTTATCTC
This sequence comes from Todus mexicanus, assembly GCA_013389965.1. Classification (NCBI taxonomy): domain Eukaryota; kingdom Metazoa; phylum Chordata; class Aves; order Coraciiformes; family Todidae; genus Todus; species Todus mexicanus. Next base: position 6,182 of record WEIS01038763.1, on the reverse strand, counting down.
TTAATAGGTATGCCAATTAAGAACTGTTGCTATGGGCCCAACACCAGATTTGCAAACTGCCCATATGGCGTAGGCCCGGTTCCCTTCTGGGAGCAGTTGGATGCACAAATAGCCCATTTTAAGTGTTGCTATAGGCCCAACACCAGATTTGCAAACAGCCTGTATGTTGTAGGCCCGATTCCCTTCTAAGGGAGCAATTGGATGTGCAAATAGCACGTTTTCAACTATAGGTCTGACACCAGATGTTGTAGGCCCGGTTCCCTCCCAAGGGAGCAGTTGGATGCACAAATAGCCTGTTTTAAGCGTTGCTATAGGCCCAACACCAAATTTGCGAATAGCCCATATGTTGTAGGCCCAGTTCCCTCCTAAGGGAGCAGTTGGAGG
>WEIS01038762.1:33254-45479 GCA_013389965.1 Todus mexicanus | reverse complement strand
AGCTACAGGTAAAGCATGGATTTTTATTCTAAAACTCGTTTTACAGAAAATATATTGGTATCTGGAAAGCTGATTACTGGTACTGAATGCAAGTGAAAACAACTGGGCAGATTAAAGTTGCTTTCTTATATTTTTAAAATCAGATGGCCAGAATGGGAGTGAAGTAAAATTACAGCTTTTTTCCAGACTTTAAATTATATAATATTTCATAATTTTATGCTATTTTCAGGGAATCTACTTTAGAGGAAGGAATCACTACTTTTTTTTCTGTGCACTTGTGCTATGGATTTACACATTTGTAAACTATGCAGACTAACTGAAATGTTGGGTTAGGATTTTTTCCCCTTACGTGTTAGTGGTGAAGAATGCTGACCTGGGAGTTTTGGAGATGCCTCAGACTGGCCTGTTGGAGTATCTTGTTTTGTGTCTGGAGTTAGTTGCATCAAAACGGGGATTAAACCCTCTGCTGAAGTTGTCTTCATAGTAATACATATAAATCCTGGTGTAAATATTCAGATATTTTTAAAAAATTCATCACAACCGAGGCCAAAATGTTAAAACAAATTGTGTTCTGAGTTACGCTCCATAATTTCTAGTTAGGCACAGGGCTGCATTTTTAAACAGCATTAGGTGTAAGACAGTTGCAAGTTCTCCAGGCACACAGATTCATTGTATGATCTGAGATTAATGTTCAAGGCAATGGTGTATCCTGTTATAGTAAGTGAAAGTTCCAAGACCTTTTTCAAAATAATTTCATTTCTACTCAGGTATGTAAATACAAGTTTAGGAACTAAAGTCTAAAAATACTCCTTGTGTTTTAACTTTTTTTTTCCCCTGCATAGAAATTATGATCCTGAAGACATTTTTGCCATTAGCTCTGCTCCCTGACAGCTCAGTATGAGGGAGCATGGAATAGACTTAGCCCTTAAAGAACATTTTTTAAAAAGAAGGAAAAAAAAGTTAAGGAGCCAGTGAGGACCAGGATTTAGTCTCTGACCTACCTTGAAGTGACCTCCCTTTCTCTTGTACACCGCAGAGTGCAGCTACCTCCTATTCTAGTGCTTAGCTTCAAAGTGGGGACAAATTCTCTGGGCAGTGCCAGAGAGGCACCGAGAAGCTCAGGAAAAAATGGTGCACTTAAAAACTATATAAAGAGTTAAAGCAAAACTTCAGTTTTGGAGAGGGTTGGTGGTTGCTGCTGTTGTTCCCCTCTTGTAAAAGGAATAGGATAAAATTTAGGATTGGGATGCAGGTGCACTTGGTAGTAGCCTTTACAGGATGTGCTGCATCTTGCTATGAATTTAATTGTTCACCCCCATTTTTTGTAGTGTTATCTAAGGTCTGTTTCTTGTATCTTTGCAGTTGGTGTACTCGGAGGGAGACCATCTTTTAAAGTTAGGGCTAAGGATCAGAAAATGTTGGTGCCCACCTTTTCTCAAGCCAGCTCTCCGAGCTGCCCTGGAATATAGTCCCCTCAGAAGACTTTGGCAATAAGCTGAATAGGTGCTGGTTTATGGTCAGGTCTGGTATTGAACTGAGATGTTTTTTGTGCATACTTATCTGGACCTAGTTTTATGATAATGCTCTTTGTGCTGTGTGATTGGCGACACAGATTCATTAGTAGTTTCAACCTTTTTTAGTCAAGGTGTACTTGCAGAAAAGTTTAGGGATAAATCTGCAGTTGATAGTTCTAAGATCTTCTTGAAGTTTTCTTTTAGTAGGTGCACTGTGTAGGAAAATAGAAACTTTAAATTAAAGAAGTGGTTACTCTTCTGGAAATGCGATAAAATTCTGCTTTAAAACACACAAAACCCCAACAAAAACAACAAAACAAAATAATCACTCAGAGAGCCCTCAAAAAAACAGAACTTGATGTCAAATGTNAAAACAGAAATTGATGTCAAATGTATATCTTTATTTAGTATCTTCTATTTATAGGTCTGCCTGTCTTCAGGTAAACTGCAGCCATGTGGACGTTTCCTGTTTCCTTCAGCAAACCTCCCTTCTGAACACTCTGAGTTCTGTGGGCTGGGGCTTTCTGCTCAGGGCTGCTGAAATAACTTTGTCTGCCTGACTCCCTTCTGGTTGGATATTTCTCTAAAACTACCAGTTCTGGGCACACTATCTGCCAGGGTTTTATTTTCTCTTTCTTTTCTTTTAGTACTTTTTATCTCCCCTGCATTATAATGGTCTGAATACATGCTGTTACTTTTTCTCAAAGACACTTAATTCTTTGGTGAAGTCTTATTTTGATTTCCTGTGTCTTTCTGACATGATTTTTTTTTCCCCCAATATTTTAATTAATTAAAGGGAGTTTGAAAAATCGCAGAAGCATAGAACAGTAGGATTTGAAAGAGACCTCTGGAGATCATCTAGTCCAACCCCCTTGCTAAAGCAGATTCACTTGGAGCGGATAGCACAGGAAAATGTCCAGATGGGCTTTGAAAGTCTCCAAAGGAGGAGACTCCACAACCTCTCTGGGCAGCCTGTTCCAGGGCTCCATCACCCTCATAGGAGAGAAGTTTTTCCTTATGCTTAGGTAGAACTTCCTGTGTTTCAGTTTGTGCCCATTGCCCCTTGTTCTGTCACTGGGCAACACTGAAAAGAGACTGGTCCTATCCTCTCACCACTCGCCCTAAATAATTACTTTAATAATGGCTGCTCTGTTTTCCATAAGTGAGCAGAAGGTTTTTTTAACATTTGAAATAGTCTGTGTCATTCTTCTGAATAATCAGTAATGCAGAAAGAAATTCATATGATGTATACAAGTTAGTAACTCAAAAGAAGTGAATATAGCTCCCCACAAAATGCATATTCATGTCCAATACCAAGGACTTGGAAAAATACACGTGGCACAAAGCAAGCATAGTCTATGACATACTTAAGAACACACCAATTTTGCAATAAAACTTGGATTGGAAGCCCCCATATGTCCTCCCGATTCTGATACTACAGTTACACGAAAGTAGGGGTCAGGTATTTGACAATATGAGTTAAACTGTCTTAAGCGTTTTTCAAAATCTTTCATGAATGTTTAAATATATAAACACTATGGGGAAAATTGCCCCAGGTCATAACTGAGAAGAAACAAAACAGTGTGAGAAAGACAAAAAAACCACCCACAGAAATCAGATTAAGATGCTATGGCAGAGGCCTTGATGCAGCAAATTTGGGTGCACAGGCAGATACCTGTGTATAAGTGGAATCTCACTAGAATGGCTACTTTCAGGGATAAAATTGCAGATGTAATTTAAATAGAAGAGTTAATTTATTAAGTTTTGCTTAAGAAAACTCCTTCTCAGATTTATCCCTGTCTTTCAGTGAAGTTCAGGTTTATATCTATCTTCTTCAAATCCTTTTTTTTTGCTCTAAGAAAGATGGCACCAGGGGGACATCAGGTGGCTTAACTGCAGCGCCAGTAGATGGAGAATGTGACTTTTGCAAGGGAGCCTCTGTGCTCCCATTGTCTCACTCTGGTTGTTGCACCACATGCCGAGAAGGGAACTTGACGGGTGCAAGGAAACAGGGTCAGGAGAGAACCTGACCACTGAGAGAGAGCAGAATCTGAGAGTTTTGAAAAGGGAAGGATCCGTGTGTGTAACGAAATGTATTTTATATATAAAAATGTATTTTACACTTAAAACTCACAACATATTTTTGCATTTTGGTTGAACCTTTTCAGTTGCAGTGGCATGCAAACAAAGCCTAAAAGCATTTTATTGATTCTGAGCTTCTCCTGTGAGAGTGCTGCTGGTTACAGAATCTCCATTCTTCGAGAGTTTTTATAATGAGTAGCAGCAACTGACACTATATGGGGTTAGTTTTTTATTTGCACAGGTAAATTTTGTGGATCAAAAGGCTTGTTTTAAACTGGACACAAGCAGAGTCTGACGTGCTGTGTGGATGTGTTGCTGTTACCACATTTTCACTGGCTTGTGCAAAACTTAAAAGATTTTTGATCTTCACATGTCACTATTTTTGTCATCTGCTTTTTGAAGATAGACCTAAAACATAGTACGTGTACAAATGTTTATTACAGTTTAAGCACTGCAGATGAATTCGGTGCTGTTTATTTTTTTATGAAACATAAATTTTGCTAGGATGTTTATACTGCAGTTTGAACACCTTCAATGTCATCTTTGCAGTACTCAAAATTTAAAGAGTACATGGATAGAAAATTATACACTTAAATGTGGTAAACTTTAAAACTTTTTAATTGCATTAAGGAATGTTGAAATTAACGTGCAGAATTTTTTGCATGTGTTGATTTTTTGTGGGTTTTTTGTTTGGTTGGGTTTTTTCACAGTGAAAATGCATTATCAGGTATGATGAAGCTGTACCTTTGCTGATAGGCAGAGAGGCTTTTTGTTTGTTTTTTTCTTAACAAACTCACCTATGAGGGCAGGCTGAGAGAGTTGGGGTTGTTCAGCCTGGAAAAGAGAAGGCTCTGGGGAGACCTTATAGCAGCCTTCCAGTGCCTCTAGGGGGCCTACAGGAAAGAGAAGGAGGGACTTTTTACAGAAGTTTGTAGTGATAGGACAAGGGGTAGTGGCTTCAAACTGGAAGAGGGTAGATTTGAATTAGCAATTAGGAAGAAGTTCTTCACTATGAGGGCGATGAGACACTGGAACAGGTTGCCCAGGGAAGGTGAGAATGTTCTGTCACTGGATGTGTTCAAGACCAGGTTGGATGCTGGGGCCTTGAGCAACCTGGCCTAGTTGAAGGTGTCCCTGCCCTGGCAGGGTGCTTCTAACTAGATGATCTATAAAGTCCCTTCCAGCCCAAACCATTCTGCAGTTCTATGATTTTGATGGCAGATTTGACTGCTGGTTCTGTGTGTGAGTATTAATCTGAGACTGGAAGAAAGTGATGGTGACAGAAAACTGATGGCTTTGAAATAGGCCTAATTGCTAAGCTGGACAAGCTGGAGAGGTGGGCCCAGGTGAACCTCATATAGGGTTCAACAAGACCAAGTGCAGGGTCCTGCACCTGGGTCAGAACAACCCCCACTATCAATACAGGCTGGGGGATGAGGTGATAGAAGAGTAGCCCTGCAGAAAAGGACTTGGGGGTGCTGGTGGACGAGAAGCTGGACGTGAGCAGACAGTGTGCACTTGCAGCCCAGAAGGCCAACCGCATCCTGGGCTGCATCAAAAGAAGCGTCACTAGTAGATGGAGAGAGGTGATTCTGCCACTCTCCTCTGGTCTGGTGAGACCTTACCTGCAGTGATGCATCCAGCTCCTGACTCCTCAACACAGGAAGGATTTGGACCTGATGGAGCGGGTCCAGAAGAGGGCCACAAAAATGATCAGGGGGCTGGAGCACCTCTCCTACAAAGCTTGAGGCAGCTGGGGTTGTTCAGCCTGGAGAAGAGAAGGCTTCAGGGAGACCTTATAGTGGCCTTCCAGTACCTGAAGGGGGCCTAACAAGAAGCTGGAGAGGGCTTTGTTTAGAAGGGCATATAGCTATAGGACGAGGGGGCAACGGTTTTAAATTGGAGAAGAGCAGATTTAGATTGGATGCTTGGAAAAAGTTCTTTACCATGAGGGTAGTGGAACAACAGAACAGGTTGCCCGGAGAGATAGTTGAGGCCCCATCCCTGGAGACATTCCAGGTGGGGCTTGGCAAGGCTCTGAGCAACCTGATCGAGTTGAGGATGTCCCTGCTCACTGCAGGGGGCTGGACTAGATGACCTTGAGAGGTCCCTTGCAACACAAACCATTCTGTGATTCTGTAATTGTATTTAGCATTGGATGGTATAGTCCAGCTCAACATTAGTGTTGAGTGAGGCTAGAAAACCACACTTCCCAACACTCCACACCAAACGGACAGCCCTGCATCATCTGAAGCAACTCTAGATGAGGAGAGTGGGCAGAAGCTGAGGCAGAGCAGATTAAAACTGGACACTAGACTATGCTGGAATAATACAGGTGGCTAAATTAATACAATTTAGTATCATTTACTGCTGCGTATTTTTAAAAGTTAAAGCTGTCTCCCTGCATGCAGAAAAAAGACTTCTGCAAAGCTCAGGGACTGGGTTTTTATCTGTGATAAGAGATGACAACAGGCAGTGGGAAAATATGTCAGTAAAATTATTACTAGTTGAGAAAAAACTATTCTAGGAAAATTGAGGTTTTCTGGGAAGTTATTCCTCTGAGTATTCCTTTTTGGCAGAAACGAAGTGACACCGTCTTTTGGAAATGTCAAAGCTAATAATTTTAACTTCAAAGAATTTTAAAGGATGTCTATAATAAAAAACAACGGAATGAAGAGTTGTAATAATCATTGCAGAGATGGTGTCTGCTTAGCTGCTACCTTCAGGATAGCTTCTCAGGATGTGGGAGATGCAGCTTCACAAACCCGTGGAGAACACTCGCTGGCTGCATCTACACTAACGCCACTTGTGACTGTGGACATATCTACATACGGAACAGATCTGCAGGAGTAGATCTGTAGAGCAATTCAGCTGAGGTGGAGTAACCCAGTTGTCCACCCTGTACCATTCAGGAGACTTCTGCTTCAGGCTAGCTCAGGTCTATCTCTTTGGACTCAGGCTCTGTGATAGTGGTGCTCTTTACCTTCCTGTTCAGTTTCATCCCTTTCGTGCACTCTCAAGGTTCTTTTGGGAGGCATATTCTGGGATGCGGTGCCCTGCAGGGTAAGTGGGGGTGATCAGTGAGGAGCACTCCTCACCTGAGTAGAGGCAGTGCAAGTGTAGACGTGCTCATTCGCATCCTAAAGCAGGGGTCTGAAGCTTGTGATAGCCTCAAGCCAGGAGCAGACACTTTTACTCAGTTGGACTATAAAAACTATACTTCTCTACCTACAAACCTTCAACCAGGTGAGAAAAGGTGACTTGAGCTGTTTGCTCTGGCACCTTTTGGGGTGAATGTTCAGTTCTGTCCATTAAAAATCCTCTCTCCAGCTTGAGAGATGTTCTCCTAAATGGACCTGGAGAAGCACTTTGTTTTCACAGAGACCTGCTCCTTCACAGCGTCCTCCTCGCACTGTGTTTTGGAGAGCGCAGCCTGAGGGCACCCACTCCCTGACCTTCACGACCTTGTCGCGATTGCCACCCTGTGACGCGTGATGAAACGTCACGAGAAAAAAACACTGCACTTGCTAACTTTCCTTATAATTAGCAAAGCTGGGGGTTAGAGGACAGAGAACGCCTTTCCTTCCACTGCATGGTTGCCACAAAATAAGCACCTCTGCTGCAATTTTAACACCGTGGGTCCAGTAAGGCTTTCCTCATCACCTCTAGCTTTGCACACTAACAAAGTTGTGCTGGAAAACCGGCTTTAAAGCGACGCCACTCGCACAACCCGCCCCGGGGCAGCTCTTGAGGGGCAGGCGGCAGCGGCTGCAGACGAGACCGGCGCCGGCGGTCGCTGCGCGGCCGCGGGTTGGCGGTGACGTCATGGCGGTGGCGCCGGCGCAGTCGCTGTGGCCGCGCCGCTCGGGNGGCCGGTAACCGGCGGGGCCGGTAACGGCCGTGCGGCGGCGGTTGGGGGGGGCCGGGCTGCGCCATCGCCCCGCAGCCCTTCGCCGTCGCCGGGCGCCGCGTTCGTTCCTCCGCGGGGAGGGCAGGGCGGGCCCGGCGTTTGTTTCCGTGTCTCTCGGCTTCATAGCGGGGGTGGGGGGAGCCCCCCTCGCGTCCTGCGGGGCGGCGGGCCGGGGTTCGCCGTGTCCCCCCGCCCCGCACACACGGGAGGTCTCCCTGCGTTCGGCACCCGGTTCCCCGAGGGGGCTTTTCTCTCCTTCCTCGTCCCCGAGGACCCTGCCCATCGCTTGTGCTTCCTGCCCCGGCCGTCAGAGAGCCCCTATTCTAGTTGTTAGTAACGTTTTCTGTCATCTAAAGTGGTACAAAACTTCCCCCTTATTTATTTATCTATCTATCTATCTATTTATTTATTTATTTACGGGAGGATGGGGAGTTATTTTTTGAGTTTGTTGGGGTTTATTGTTGTTGTTATTGTTGGGTTTTGGGGTTGGTGGGGGTTTTTTTGGCAACAGGTGCTTGTTCCAGAAATTTCAAGGGGTTCTAGAGATCGCCTGGAGATGCTAATTTTATCGCAGCAGCAGCGTTGTTGCTTTTAACGATAAGAGGAAACTGGTTGGTCCTGCTTTTTTTTCGAGCGCTGGGTGTTGTATGCTCTGAGTCACGCCGCGCAGTCGGTCCAGCCTACTTGATCTAAATAAATTTGCAAATGCCGTGTTTCTCGGATGAGCAAGTAGCCAAAGCACTGTGGGTAATAAATAAGTCCTGCCGGAACCTGCAGAAATAGGGCAATTCCGCGCTGGGGCTGAGCAGCGCACGAAGGCTGGGAAAGGCGCGCTCTTGAGGCGCCCGTATGCGAGAGTGCTCTCTCTGCTTGTGAAGTTAGTTCCTTCTCGCGTGCATCAGAGATTACCTTACGTAAAGTGAAGTTTCTGTTGAAAGAGGGTTTTTTGATAGCCCAGACCATCTGAGAGACAGCTCTTTTCCTGCTCTCCAGCTATATCGTGAGGTCTTGTCATCTTTAGTGCACATGGCAAGATCAGATGGCGTGCTGCTGCTGCGTTTCTGTGTTTCACATGTTGGGCATTTCAGGAGAAACGGCTGCCTTTCTGTTTCACATGTTAGGTGTTTCACGAGAAATGTGAATTTCGGACAGAAATTCTGGCAGTCCTGTGCTTGTGCTCACTGCTAAGTAGGTGTTGGCTGAATCTAGTGGGAGATCAGTAAGAAGGATTGGGTATGAGTTTAGAAGATGTTTAGCCATAACTTTTTATCCTCAGTTTTGACTGGTGAATGAAACATTCATGTTAGGTTTTTTTCTCTTTCCACACGCCTTACCTTCCAGAGTTCTGTGAGGAAACCCCCGCCCACAAACATCCCATGTTTTGCCTGCCTTTGTTTCATGTTACTCCTTACTTTCCTGTTCCTTTGTTCTACAGTGGCCTGTAAAGATCGAATTCAGCTCAGTTCTTGGCTTAGTTAAACAGATGCTTAACATGATTTTGAAGGCATCTCATTTGTTTCCTTTGCTTGCCCTCCAAGATTTATTTTTTTGTAATACGCTGTCTTAACGTGGTTTACCAGGGAGAGATTATCCTGTTGGGTCTGGTTTTAAGAGCAGAAGATGAAATTGCACAGGAGATGATGGGGAAAGAGTGGACCTAATAACAGGAGAGACAAGGGTAAAAAAGCCCTGAGCTGGAAGAGTAATTGAAGGCAGTATGTCAAGGATCTGGCAGGAGGGGGGTGAGGGACGACTGACCCTTCCTAACCAACTTGTTTTCCTGTTAGTAGTGGTGCTGTTAGCGATAACTACTTGTTTTAGTAAACTGAACAGGGGGAAAATGCAGTTTGTCTAAATTCCTGCTCCACTTCTAGGGCAAAACTGCAGTCCAGGTTCTTACTCAGGCTTGTTCCCTTGATACAGAATGATGAGAGTTTGGGGTGATCTGGTAAAAAGAAAAAAGGTGAAACTACTCTTGCTGCAGGACTGGAGCTCGTTCTTTCACAGCGCTCTCCAGAGCCAGCTTTGCGAGCGTTTTGGCTCAGCACCCTAAAAGCGGCCTGCCGAGCTCCTGGACCACAGCTGTCTCTCTCATTCACATTGATGTGATGCTTTAATGATGGAGCTAAATCGGATTAGAGAGATCTAGCTCCGTCCCTTGCCCTGTGGCAGGGATCTTTGATCCGTCTCCAGGTAATTTTACAGTAAGTAATAGAAAGCTGACAATATCAAAGCAGTAAAAGATGGCTGTGCTTTCTGATGAGGATAGATAGTAATTTGAAAGAAGGTCGTTCTCCTTTCTGTAGATATCTTCCCTTGTTCAGAAAATAATTATTTTCTAATTCTTTTTCATCTCAGGAATCTTTTGATGATACATCACCAGGAAAACAAAAAGAAATCCAGGAAACAGATCCTACGTATGAAGAGAAAATGGTATGTGATATTTGGGGCTGTGTACAGCTATCCAGTACTTACGCAGTTGCTTAAAATTGAGTTTTCTGCTTGTTTGAAATCTTTTAACTGGATTGATAAAACTTTGTCTGGTTATTCAAAAATATTCAAGTAACTTGAAACCAAAAAATATGCAGGAAAGAAATCTCTTAGACCCTTCTTCTTTTAGCATTTTGTACGCTGGTCCTCTACTCTTTCTCTATTTCTATTCCAGCTATTTGTGGGAATAACGATTAATGTGTTTTGCTATTTCTAGGAAGTGTAGTTCTAGCAGCTTTGAGGTGCTCTAAATTTAGAAGAATGATGTAATGGGAAGTATTCAGATATCGTAGAGGAAAAAATGTAATAAAAAGTACCAGGTTGCTTTTGAAGATGTCTGTAGAGCAAAGGAGGTTATAAAAAATATTCACTTCCTCAGTTGGAAATGAGAATATCCTCTAGGGAAGCATCCGTAAGTATTTAAGTGGCTGCTACGTTACTTTCTCAATGTATGGAATCAGCTGAAGCGTAGGACGTTTTTTTATATCGCTGTTGAATACGGACAAATAATTGCAAACTTAGTTTTGAACTTCAAGAGTAGCAATCCTTTGTAGGAAAAGTATATTAATATTCTGTTTAGGAGGGTGAGCAGTAAAAGGAAAGGTTTGGCATAAGGCTTTGATTAGGCACTGCGTTGATTTTAAGGTGAAATAAGCTTTAGTTGGAGGAGTTAAAAATAGGCATATTCTTTCTAATTGTACAGTTTATGGGTCAAAGTAAATGCAAGCTAGCTTTCAAAATTCACAGGAGGCTAAGAAAAGATTTGCTGTTTAGGACAAACGCTGACTGCAAGCCCTGGCCAACTTTTCAACCCTTTTACTTTGTCTAAACTGAAAGAGATTTTTTTAGCGCTTTTTTGGAATTTAGTTTGTTCTTTGTGAAGCTTTAGTTAGAATCCCTGAGCTTTTGAAGATGGCTGATTTCGTGCTTCATGGGCTAGATAGAAGAAATCCTCCTCTTTTCCTTATTTTTTAGTTTTTATGATATCCTGAATGTAAGAGATGGAGCCATCCATTCCTTGCCATCTTATTGCATTTCCTCTCTCTGATCTTCCCTGTTTTCCTTTCTTCCTGTTTGTAAATCCATTGGCCGTCACTGCGTGTGGAATTTCTTCATAGGAAAGTGAAACTCATTCTTCTAATTTGCTGCTTCCTGTGTTGTTTTTTCTTGCCACTGAAAATAACCCGAGTCGTCTGCTGCTGATTTCTTTGTGCTGCTTCCTGGCAAGCTGAAGAAAGCGAGCTTGGAGTTGTCTCTTCTAATCTTTAGACAGGCGTGATTATGAGGAGGGTTGTATTTGGCTGTCGCAACAGTCAGAAAATGCGCTGGAAAAGAAAGCGGGAAAAATTTCTCTGTCGGTAGAAGGATAGCTCAAGGTTGCAGAGTACAGCCTGTTCTTGTCTGTGTCCCGTCTAAAAGATATAGATAGCATTTGTTAGTCTTTTGAAGTAATATCCTTAAGTGCAATGGAAGCACGTTTTGGGAATGAGTATGCACCGCCAAAACTTGCAGAAGGTTCCTCTCTAAAATTTTAGAATGAGGAAACTTGCAATTCAGTCTATATCCCTTCTGTTTTGCACAACCAGTGCAATAACTACTTAAAAATGTGGGTCAGAAATTTGGATCGTACTAAGATCTTGGTTTAAACTTCAGAAACTTTTGCGAAGTAAACAAAAAACCCACCCCAAACTACAAAGAATAGACAGGAAAGCTTTAAGTCAGTGGATGTGGATTGTAGCTGCATCAATCAATCTCAAACTATAGTTAGAGTGAGTCTTACTCTTCTGCGGTACATGCAGGGTCTCTTTCTTGGTCTCTTTCTACTCCAACTCCCTGCCATCCTGTCTTTTGCATAGTGCAGGAACTGCTTGTTTTAAGGAGGAGAATGCTCACAGAGCTGGCATTGCACTTGCAGAAGTCTGGAACATATGTTCCTTTTTACTAAGAAAACTGACTTCCTGTAACTGTGCGAGTTGCTAAATACCAGGTTACATTGTGGCAGCTGGCAAAATGTCAGAGTGGTTGCTGTTAAGCTTGGAACTGTTTTCTGTCTTAATTGTTCTAAAGTCTCCATGTGGCCTTGGGAAGGTGTGTTGAGTCCACGTGGAACCTGTCTCAAAGGAACCGAGCTTTTTAGCTACTAGTGCTGTCTCCTGTAATCTTCTTTGCACAGCAGAAAGGGCGACTCATACCAAAGGGAGAGAGGTCTGACAAGTTAAACTGAGCGTA
>WEIS01038762.1:7330-31935 GCA_013389965.1 Todus mexicanus | reverse complement strand
TGTCTCACATCTGCATTGCCCTTGAAATTTACTGCGTGAATTCTACTGCTTGCTTTTGTTCTTTAGCTTTACATAATCAATGTCAATTAGCAGGCAAGGGATGGTGAAATTCCTTGGTAAGTTTTTACAGATATTTAGTCTATTTTTTTCATGTCTTTTAGATGTTAAATGGGGAAAGTTGCGTGACTATCAGGTCCGAGGACTGAACTGGCTCATCTCTCTGTATGAAAATGGCATCAATGGTATCCTAGCAGATGAAATGGTGAGTATGTAGCCCATGTTTCTGAGGACTTGTGAGCACGTGCGATGCAATACGGTTTTAGTTCGGCTATGTGTATGGATTTTTTTTTCAATAGCACAAAATGCAATATAAATTTGCTAAATCTTGTTTTTCTAGCATATTCTAAATCACTAATGTTAAGGGTCACAAGTATCTTAATGTAAGTAAACCTTGCAGTCAGTTTTAGAAATAGGCATATGAAAAGGACAACTGTTAACTTTTAGAGAAGTAAAATTCAGTGGAGGGGAGTTATTCTATAGAATGACATGCCCTCTATTTTTTTTTCCCCTCTAAATCGCAGCTGTTTTGTGAGGGTATTCTCAAGCTGCCCTGGTGAAGAGAGTATGAAAAGAGCAACAAATGTGGGATACTCTTCCTGCCTTTTTTAGAGTAGCAGAATATGAGCGTCCTCTATGGACTCAACTCAGCAGCAGGAGCAACACCAATAGGAAAGGTTCTGGGAAGAATGGTGCAAAGATAGATGTAACTGGAGAGCTGTCTTAAAACTTCTTTCAGACCATGGACATCTCAGTCATCCCTGATCATAGTAGCTTTTGCTTCTGTCTGAAAGATAAGGGATAAATGCGGAAGAAATTTAGGTAGTTGACAAGCAGTATTTCAGTACATTGCATTTCTCGTACCTTCTGGTAATTTCTGCATAATAAAACTTCTTCGAGATCCATTAGAGACAACTGAATTTCAATTACTTTTTAGTAGCATGTTTCGTTTAGAAATACATCAAGGATTTTCTTCAACATACGTTCTTATGAATAGAGGAATTTGTTTTGCCGGGTACGGTTCTAAGTACAGCAGGCTTGTTTATAACAAAAATGACTGGGAAACTTTATAAGCCCTTGAATTTGTGGTATTCCAAAATCCATCTTGCGTTGAGGCATTTAAATATTTACTATTAAATATTTTTTGATTAATTCTTAAATACTAATACTTTTGACCTTATTAATGCCTTTCACACAGCATGTAAGCAATTTTCCACATCTTAGAGCAGGTGGAATGTGGTTATTTTGAAGACAAAGACTTGAATTTTAGAAGCAAAAATAATGTGCAGTGTTGGATTTCAGGGTTTTTTAAATCCCATGTGTTTGAGTCACAATCTTTTTGAATTATCTAAATGATATGATCTGGTTTTTGCATATCTTCATCAGATTTGTTTTAATTAAAATTATATGCTGAAGAAACAAGGTTTTAAATACTTCTGTGGAATAAATAACAGAGTACTTAAAAACAGTAGTTCCAAAGAAGCTCCGTGTTTGTTTTCTTCTTTGAGATGTTCAGGTGTTTACCTTTATCTTTGCTTTCTTCTCATAAGAACTGGCACCATGTCACGGCCTGTAAAAGATGCCTTACAGAGTTCTTAATTTATTCACCTTATTTCAAGTTTAAGGCAATGCATTCATCTGGTTTGTAAAGCTCATTGACCCCTAAGTAAATAATCCGAGTACACCCTAGTCTATAAAACAATTTTATGAAACAACATTTTCTTGCACTCCTAAGAATGTGTCTTATTTGAAAAATAAGGCAAAATTCTAATTTAATAATCCGAGGTTTGAAAATATTACCCTTCCTACTTTTCTTTGTGAAACATGGAAAGCCGTACAAACTTTTCTTATCCAAGATTTTGATGCCTATTGTGAGTAGCACTGTCGTTAACTTATCTCACACATTCGGTCAGGATGCTGTGTCTTCCATGTTGTACTCAGAGCTCTCTCTTGGCTTTTTTAAAGGTGTTTCCTGATTTATTTTTTTTTCCTGATGCATTAATCCCTTCTTACAGGGTCTTGGGAAGACACTGCAAACCATTTCTCTTCTTGGCTACATGAAACACTACAGAAATATTCCTGGTCCTCACATGGTGTTAGTTCCGAAGTCCACTCTGCATAACTGGATGAATGAATTCAAGAGATGGGTACCTACGCTTCGAGCAGTTTGTCTGATAGGTGACAAAGACCAGCGAGTAAGTCTTGATGTGGTGATTTTTCCCGTTTAAATCCAGCATGCGATCTTGCTGTCTGTTACCTTTACCTTCCATTCACAGGGCAGGATATCACTGGGATTTGTAGTGGTTAAAGAGTAAGGCCTACAAATGCCACCTGTTTATAATATAACCAGCTTAGAATTGACATGTACGTTGTCCAGCTATTGCTTCAGCACTTTGCACGCATCATTTCTTGACCAAAGGTTTCCCCTCTCCTTTTGCCAAGGCAATACACCATGTAGACCAACAAAACCCGATAAATCTTAAAATAGGAAAATAAAGCATTTTGTGTAAAGCGCTGTCATTTGTATGAATGTATAGATATATTAAAAAGTCACTTGTTCTCTGCTCTACATAGCACGGTACCTTGTATTGGCGGGAATGGCAGCTTTTAAGAGGATTATGGGGTCTGTCACTGAGGAACTATGTTCTGAAAGCAGTTCTAAGCCTAATGTTGGCGGGGGCAAGGTGGGTTCGTTGGTAAAAGTAGTACACAAATGGGTCTTATTTGGCTTGAATTTTGTCAGTTACAGTATTGTTCAGCCTCTTATGTCCTTACTGTTTAAATCTCTCTCTCTTTGTTACTGCAGTATCATTTATTTGCTACTATTTTTTTGGCACAGCAAAGAAAAAAACCCCAACTTGACAAATCTTGCTGTCATATTGTAACTGAAGTTCCCTGTTTATTTATGGAAGGAAGAGCTATTACTGATGCCCTTAAAACCGTGTTTTTATCAGCAGATTTTTTTAATTTTTTTTTTTATTCTAAGGGCATTTAGCTGTATTTTCAGAATTTGTTGGTTAGAAATTACAAAAATATTGATGAAACTTTAAGTAGTTCTGGAGATCATTGGTTCAGGTCTGATATCTTGTGGATTTTTTAGTGCATCTCTTAAATCAAAAATTTTTATTCAGTATATTTCTTGCTTATATGAGTTAAATTCTTGACACTCATACATCTCTGTATTTTGAATTCTAATTACTGTACCCACTTTTAACCTTAGATGTCAGCATTCTAGAAATTGCTCAGTTAGCTAAACAGAGCTGTACTTGGGATTCTTTTTTATATTTGAAACCTACTAGTTCCTAAATGTAAAACTGTGGTGGGTTAACCTTGGCTAAGTGCCAGGTACCCACCAAGTTCCTCTATCACTCTTCCCCCACCCAGTACACACACCTCCCTCAACACAACAAAGGAGGAAGAGAATAAGATGGAATCAACTCACGGGATATGATAAAGGCAGTTTAATGAGAAAATTATAAAGCAAAGCCACGCACGTGAAGCAAAGCTATATATATATGTAAATCACTGCTTCCCATAGCAGGCGATGTTCAGCCTCTCCCAGGAAGCAGGGCTTGGACACGCGTAATGGTTGCTTGGGGGACAAATGTCTTCTGACACAAATGCCCCCCTCTCCCCTTCTCCTCAAGCTTTCATACCTGAGCTGACGTCAGATGCTACGGAATGGCTCTTTGGACAGTTTGGGTCAGCTGTCCTGACTGTGTCCCTTCCCAAGATCTTGTCCACCCCATCCCCCTGATGCTGTGCCAGCCCTGCTCAGCAGCAGTCACAACACCGGTGTCTTATCAAGCTATGAGAACACTAACTCCTGCCCAGCCAAACCCAATACAAAAACTTAAAGAAAAAACCCCAACCAAACAAATAACAAAGCAAACCTATAGAAAATGGATTTTCAGTTCTGATCTTACAATTCAAGCTGTTGAAATCCTCATGTGTGCAGGTAATCATCTGCAGTTTCCAAAGCCAGGAGTTAGAGCTGAAATCTCTGCTCTGCTCTGCCTGAAGGGTTTGAGTAGCTTTGGCACTGACAGAATTGTCAAGCTTTTCAATGGCTGTCTGCTCTTGCCTCTATAATTAGTAGCAACGTTGTTTTAAAATGTTAACACCGCTAGTGTGCTCTTTTTGTTTCAGATTTGACAAAGTCCCAGTAACTAACTTGTCACCTTGTTGTCTAGGCTGCCTTTGTCAGAGATGTGTTGCTGCCTGGAGAATGGGATGTCTGCGTAACGTCGTATGAAATGCTCATCAAAGAGAAATCAGTGTTCAAAAAGTTTAACTGGAGATATCTAGTTATAGATGAAGCCCACAGGATTAAAAATGAAAAATCGAAGGTAATTTTTACTTTTGCTGAGGGAGATGTGTGGGTTATTAGGTGGTGGTGTGGGGACTAGTAATATTTTTATTTGCTCACATCTCAATGTCCTTCAGTTATCAGAAATTGTGAGAGAATTCAAGACTACAAATCGGCTGCTATTAACGGGAACTCCACTTCAGAACAACTTACACGAACTCTGGGCGCTTCTTAACTTCCTTTTGCCGGATGTCTTTAACTCCTCTGAAGTAAGTCTTTCATTTCTGCCAAACAAATTATATGAATTTTGTTGGTTTTCCAGATTCGAAACGGAATACGTTTAGCTAGGAGTATCAGTGACTAATAACGATAGATTGACAGTTAGAAGTGTTTCCAGAATTGTGATGTATGGTAGGGTAGACTATTTTTCTCATCTTGATCATTTTTAAGAGCTGTTGTGATCTTAGCAGATATAAGAGATATTTAAAATCACAATGTGAAGATGATCTCTACTGAATTTCAAAACAGGTTTAAACAGTGTGATGGCAAAGCTAACTAACTTTGTTCTTACATTTAATTGTTGGTTACCTTATTGTTTATCTAAGACTTCCATCCTGTGGGTTGCAACACACTATGTATTGAGCAACAGACTTTACAAAGTGAAGCGTGTGCTTAACTGTTTTGATGGACTGGGAGTGTAACATCTGTAGAAAGGGAAGGTGTGTGGTGCACTACACCAAAATCGTGCTTTTTCCTTTTCATTTTTCATCAAATGCTGCAGCAGTTTTTTTCTTCTAGATGGAATTTGTCCAATGGAGTGATAGGAGTGAATCTTCTTTTAATAGAGAGGAGCTCATATATTGATTTGGGGGGGGGGGGGTTTCCCTTCCGGGGGTGTGGAGGGATTTTTGTTGGGGTGCTTTCTCTGGGGTTTTTTGAGTTTGGGTTTTTTCTGAGGATCTTTTGTTATAAAAGCTTTCCATAAAATAGACCAAAGAGGGTAATTTGTTCTTTTATTTACTGCTTGCATAAGAGAATCACTTGAGTTGTATTTATTCACTATTGTAATGACATTGCGCCTTGAAAGGAAACCTCTTGCATACCGATGATTTATTTTGTTGATACAGGACTTTGATTCATGGTTTGATACAAACAACTGTCTAGGGGATCAAAAGTTGGTGGAACGTCTCCATATGGTAAGTCTTTTTACTTTTCGTGTAACTGTTGGATTTACCTAGGTTAGGCTCTGTAAATAATTCTCCTACAGCTTCTTGTGACAGAACATTAGGATAATAAAGTTTATTCCAGATACTATGGTAGACTTTCAGAATGGGTTGGTGAAGCTCAGAAGATGATTGTGTCTTTCTTGAAAAGGAAATTGTTTCAGAGGAGAGAGGAGGGTTAATAGTTCTGGATTTCAGGGTTCTGAAATGCTTACACTAAAAGTTTTGGCTATAAAGAGACTATAAATATTTCAGTCAGATAGAATTAGAAAAGAATCAAGGGACATAGAATCATCTGAAAGTTGATTTTGGACTGATCTTTGAGTTTTCAAAAAAAAGCACATGTATATTCCTGTGTATAAAATAACCTGTCCATATAGATTGCTTTTCCAGGTGATCTGGTAATAGATCTGGTTTTGAGCATTTATGATAGAAAATATCTGCGCTGCTTTTGTCTGTTCAATGTTTCAGTTTCCAAAATATGTGTAATGAAACAATCTCTTTCAGGTGCTGCGACCATTCCTTCTACGTCGCATTAAAGCTGATGTAGAGAAAAGCTTGCCACCAAAGAAAGAAGTTAAAATCTATGTGGGTCTCAGCAAAATGCAACGAGAATGGTAATTCACATACTTGACTGTGCTGTGGTTAAGGCTCAGAAGGAACGTGCTGCTTCTGACTTGATCGTTGTGTGGAACTTGATTTAATTCCTTCTGCTGTACTCCCATCTCAGACATATTTCCTTGTGACTCTTTTGTGGTGACAAAACCATGTATAACAAGGAGAGCTGCCTGATGAAATAAGGGGAGAGGATGAGCTTTTGGTTCTACTTATTTAATGAAAGGCCAACTTGCTTTAGCGTTACAAAAGCTTTTTCATTTTTTGATATAGGTATACACGCATCTTAATGAAGGATATAGATATATTGAATTCAGCGGGCAAGCTGGACAAAATGAGGCTGTTGAATATCCTCATGCAGCTGCGAAAATGTTGCAATCATCCCTATCTCTTCGATGGAGCCGAACCTGGTCCCCCTTACACAACAGATATGCATTTGGTCACCAACAGCGGCAAAATGGTAGTACTGGACAAATTGCTACCGAAGTTGAAAGAACAAGGTATGCAGCTCATTGTGGTTTGAGAGTCGCTTGGTTCAATGATAAAAATGCAAGTCAGTGCTTCTTAATGTTTCTGGGTACCCTGAGCAAAAGGCAACACACTTTAGCCAGGATTATTGTTATTTCTAGTGTGATACCAGCTTGTCAAGCACTGTATCTTAACCAACTGATACAAAACCAGTTTGTGAAGTGCCTTCATAAATAATTGGATCAATAGACCATTGTGGCTTTTTGTGATGATGAAGCATTTTGATTTTTTTTCTTCCCTTTTTTTCCTTTATGGTTTTTTTTTTTGTCCCAGCTAAATTGAGATCACAGAAACATCAGTTCGTCTGGGCTATAGGTTTTCTTTCTTAACACTATTAGCTGTTTGAAACAATCATGTTGTATTTCAGCCACTCCTTTGATTTGCCATGAAGTACCATTCCGGCTTCCAAATCTTCATGGTAGGGTTAAAGTCAAACCCTCTGTGAAATGTTGGTCTTTCTTGCTGGATATTATTTTCAGCAGCACCTGAATTTTTTCAGGGAATTGTTTAAGGTGTGCAAACATGGGCCAATACTAAGTAAAGTAAGTTATTTCAAAGTTACATGATAGCACGGACAAAGCTCTGGAGTATGTTACTTTAACAATCACTACAGAATTTTTGACTCTGTAATAATTTTTTTTACTCATTAATGAGTATGCTTCCTGAAGTATCTTGAATAAAGAAGTGGAGGAAAGTTTGTGACTGAGGAGAGGACACTGCAGAAGAATAAAACCAAATCCAATCTTCAGTCTTAGGTAACATAAAAGTAACCTGTACTTCATATTCAAGTATCATTCAAGCAGCTGTGGTGATATGCATCACTGTAAGACTGAAAAAGAAGAATTCAGTGGTTTCTGTCCATTTTTTTAATCCCAATTATTGTCTGCTTTGAGGCTTTTTGTTGAGACGTGGCAATTAAAATTGTCCTGATCTTAAATCAAGTGATCATCTTAAACGAGAGAGTTCATCTTCAGACCTTGAGTCCAAAAGGGGGGAAAAAAAAAAAAAAAATCATACTAGGAGAATATAGGGGAAAGTGGAAACTCTGTAGTACTCTGTGTTTTTACTTAAATCTCTGAATGAGGTTGGCAGTAGTTGTGTGTATATGCATCAATTACTATATGTTTGTGGGGTTTGGGGTTTTTTTTTTTTGGAGGGTGTTCTTGGCAGGTAAGTAAACTGACAGATCTTTAGGAAGAACTTAACATATCTAGAAATAAAGTAACAAATACTTCAAAATTTCGTTCTTTGTAGTCCTTGATGTTTCTATATTTGTGTTATCATCTTTCTCTGCTGTGGCTGAGAATATTTTGATATGTAGTACAACAGAAAACAGAAGCAAAAAGGCAACCACTAACTAAACTCTAACATACAGGAAGGTGGACAAGTGCCAGGGTGCCTCCCATTAGCTAATTAGTAGCAATTAACAGCTATGAATTTGGTCTGGAGCGCTCCAGTCACATCTGTTGTTATCAGGAACCCTCCGAGCGCCACGTTGGCACCAAAAAGGGCTGTTGTGGTTTAACCACAGTAGGCAGGCAAGCCCCACACATCTACTGTCATAGCTGCGACTGCAGCCCTGCGTTATATAATGGGGTTTGGACATTCTGCCTACTTTTCTTTCTGCTGTCCTTCCCTTTCTGGTAATACAAACTTGCAGTTTGTATAAATGTTAAGTTTTGGTGAAAAAAAAATAAGAGAGCTTTTTACCCAAATAGGTTCCAGAGTCTTAATCTTCAGTCAGATGACCAGAGTCCTGGATATCTTGGAAGATTACTGTATGTGGCGAAATTATGAATATTGTAGACTGGATGGACAGACACCACATGATGAGAGACAGGTATTTAAAATTTTAAGTATTTTATTTAACTAAAACAGTACTCATAAAACATTTTGAACTCATAAGACATTTTGTTCAACTCTTTTTTATTTATTCAGGCATCTATTAATGCATATAATGAACCTGGGAGCTCAAAATTTGTGTTCATGTTGAGTACACGGGCAGGAGGTCTTGGTATCAATTTGGCTACTGCTGATGTTGTAATTCTGTATGATTCAGACTGGAATCCACAAGTAGATCTTCAAGCTATGGTAAGAATCCAGATGGAAGTTATGTTCTTCCTTCTCTTTCTCATGGAACTTTCTTCGAAATGTGTGGTGTTCTGTAGTATTTCCAAAAATAAATCTATAGTTTTTCCTGGTTTAGCACAGTATTTGTAAGACTGATTTGATTTTCAGTTCCAGTGCAGTTTCCTTGGTGTGGAACCTTTAGTCACATTTGGGCTATACAGTGGGAAATACTGGATATGTGCTACAGTATGCTGGGAAGTATTTAATGAAGGCAGCCTACTTAGGGTTTTTAAAAAAAAAACAAAACAACAAACACAAAATAAATCAAACGAACAAAAAGCCAAAACAAAACCACCGAAAAAATCCCGACAAAGGATCTAGCATGTTAATCCCCAAACTGTAAAGCTTTACTTCTGTGGAGAGTGAAGTGTTCACATTGCCTTTTCCAAGACCTTGAAAAAGAGACAAAGACAAGCTGAATTAAACTTAAGAAAGTAAATCTATTTAAAGCCTGCCAGTGTTTTTGACAAATGAAGCCTTTCAGTGAAGAATCTTGACAATTTAATTTTAATTATTTCAGTTAAGCTGTGGGTTCTCAAGTATGCAGCAAAAATTAGTTGAAAAGAATGACGGAACTAGTGTCTGTAAGCTAAAGGAGATAGTTCCGGCTACCACTAAAGGTGTTAAAGCTCCAACTATTCAGAATACTAATTCTCACCGCAGTTACTGATTTGTCCATCAGCGAGGTGATGCATTGTATTTGTTTTGAATATGGTACAACTGAGCTATTTTGAGCTTTTGGTCAATACAGAGATAATTTCTTAAATACTTTCATGCTACATAAGATCAGGAGCATCCAGGCTGCTTCTCTGTGGGATTTAACAACAACAACAAAACCCCAAACACACAACATTTTTAGGTATGACATCTAGAGACATATTTATTGTTGATGTTATTAAAAACAAATACCCCCAAACTCGCAATGCAGGTAAGAGTGCGTTATCTTGGGTAGCCATGCTAAACGGATGTCTATAAAGATTTAACTAACCTGTGCTATTCTGTTTTGTAAATTAATATGTTGAAACTAATGAAGATTGGAGATAATCAATCATGCTGGAAACCTAAGTACTGAATTTCTTGGGGTTTTTTGCCTAGGATCGAGCGCACAGAATTGGCCAAACAAAGACGGTTCGAGTGTTCAGATTTATCACAGACAATACAGTGGAAGAAAGGATAGTGGAACGTGCCGAAATGAAACTCCGGCTAGATTCCATAGTCATTCAGCAAGGCAAGTGCTCGAGGGCAATTTGTTTCTATATATGATGCGATTTTATTTTTTCACAACTTGTAAACTATGGGGCAGTCAGCTGCTCCGAATCAGGGGGAGTGTTGCTGTTGCCTCGAGCTCTGCAGACAGAGCACAAAGGCCTGATCCGCTTGAACATTCACTGCACTGTAGGGGCAGGCTTTGCCTCGCTAATGGTTTGCTGACCTCCCTGGTGATAAATACGTAAGAATTACTTACCTTTTTAAAAAAAAAACCACCCTCAACTTCTTATTTGATCTAGAGAAATTAATGTCTTGCCTGTTTTTAATAGATGGGGGGAAGTGATGATAATGTACAATGTAAACTGTTAGTTGACTTTATTTCTGGAAAACAAAAAAAGAAAAGATTTGGTAAGGTTTAGTCTGGAAATTGTGAAAACATGCACCATAACAAAGTTATACGGAAGAGCTCACCGCCAAAATTGTTTGTTGAACACAATTTATGTGTAATCAAGCAAATGCATGTGATCCCTGGCTAGATTTTGCTTGCTGTTTGGTTGGGTTTTTTTACTCTTTATTTGGAAATTCCTTTACTGAGAGAAGAGGATGTAGCTTTCAACGTGAAAATGTAAGAGGGAGAAAATTCATGTGTTGCTCCTTTCATAGCATAAACTCCTTAGTTAGTTGCTGTCCCTCAATGCTTTTATCTTCAGGAAGACTGGTGGATCAAAACCTGAATAAACTTGGGAAGGATGAAATGCTGCAAATGATTAGACACGGAGCAACACATGTGTTTGCCTCAAAGGAGAGTGAGATTACAGATGAAGACATTGATCACATTTTGGAAAGAGGTGCAAAGAAGGTGAGATTAAGTGGTTTTTAAATAAAAGGAAGCCTGTTTGTAGACTTAAATTTGCTGGCCAGACGATGTATCCCTAGATGAGAACGGGGGCGGTTCATACTGGTCAAACATGTTTGTTTTTTCTACTGTTATAAATTAGATGTTTTAAATCAAAATTGCTACTGTTCTTTTCCCCTTCAAGACTGCAGAAATGAATGAAAAGCTTTCAAAAATGGGTGAAAGCTCCCTCAGGAACTTCACAATGGATACAGAGTCGAGTGTGTATAACTTTGAAGGGGAAGACTACAGAGAAAAACAGAAGGTAACACTAAAACATCTTTGAAGTAAAGCACTAAGTTGCATGATTGAGCCATAGCTATTTAAGAGGTATTGATTAAAATACAATATAATCTACGAAAATAGTTTACAAGTTTTATTACTTAATGAAGTAGATGTAGACCTAATTTTACATACAACTTGTAGCTGGTCTGAATATTTTGCAAGGCATAGGCTTAAATGTTTTTGGGGTGGTGGGATTTGTTTTTATAGATGGCATTTACAGAGTGGATTGAACCACCTAAACGAGAAAGAAAAGCCAATTACGCTGTGGATGCCTACTTCAGAGAGGCTCTTCGTGTCAGTGAGCCAAAAGCACCCAAGGTGAGTGTACTAATTTTAAAAAAAAAAATTAGTTGTTCAAATATGCATGATAAATGGCTAAAGCTGAACGTGGTAAATTAATAAAAACTGCTGCACTGACTTTTGTAAATTGAGGAGGCAATTTTAATTTAGAAAAATCCAAAAGACTTGAGAAAACTTGTAGGG
Organism: Todus mexicanus; assembly: GCA_013389965.1. Taxonomy (NCBI): domain Eukaryota; kingdom Metazoa; phylum Chordata; class Aves; order Coraciiformes; family Todidae; genus Todus; species Todus mexicanus. Next base: position 20,201 of record WEIS01038762.1, on the reverse strand, counting down.
AGTAAAAAATTTAGAGCAGGCTGAAATTTCCAAGATGTTAGGAGGGTAAGAATGACGAAGGTTATTTCTATTTAAGGGGCTGTGAATTATCCTTACCTGTGGAAGATTTCTTATTGCTGCTTAGAACACCTGAACTTTGTTCAAGGGCGTGCATGCGCAATTCTTTCCCCTGTTGCCATCTCCTCCTAAAAGACCCTTTCCTGTTTTCTCACAGGTCTTTGACTTCTAAAATTTTTCATGGTTGTAGTTGTCTCATATAAAAAACCTTTTTGTTTTTTGTTTGGTTGGTTGGTTGGTTGGTGGTTTGGGGTTTTTTTAGTTAAGACAGTGCATTTTTGTAACAATAAGCTTTGGGGTTTTTTGCTCATAAACTAAAATCAGTTCTATTTCAAGCAGACAGATTTAGGAGGTGAAAGGGAGTCAAATGCAAACTTTGTATGTATTTCAGGCACCACGGCCTCCAAAACAGCCAAATGTTCAGGATTTTCAGTTCTTCCCTCCACGCCTGTTTGAACTACTGGAAAAAGAGATTCTCTACTACAGAAAAACAATTGGGTACAAGGTAATAGAAGAATTCATGCATTGTGACAGTTCACTGCAACAGTAGGAGAATATGTGCTTGTCCTGCCTTTCATGCTAATTTAAATGAAGTAAAATTATGTTGAGCTGAACGATTAAGTTATGTCAAGCAGAAAAGTGGCAATTAGCAATTATCTGAAAAACTAATCAAATTTCACAAAATGCAAAACCTTTCAGGTACCTCGCAATCCTGATCTGCCGAATGCAGCCCAAGCACAAAAGGAAGAGCAGCTTAAGATTGATGAGGCTGAACCTCTTAATGACGAAGAGCTAGAAGAAAAAGAGAAGCTTCTAACGCAGGTACAGTTGGGTCTTTAGTGAGACTGTAACCAGCTGAGGCTTACTTTGCAGTCCTGCAGAGTGAAGGGTCATTCTTCCTACACTGTGACTGGTAGTGGATAGCGTCCCTCTCTTGAAGAGGATGTAAGCTGAATAGGTGTGTAATTAGGTGGCATGTACATTTATGCCTTATTTGGGTATTATATTTTCCTATAGTATTTTGCAGGAGGGAGTTATAGGCCAAGATCTCTCATTTGAGTAATAATGCACTGGAACAGTTCACTGTGAAAAACACAACAGCAGTACAATCAACTGAGCTGTGACTAAATCGGAATATGGCTGACAAAATGTTTTACTGTTTCTAAAAAAACATTGCTAATATGAAATTAGACTATTTTAGCAGCTGATAATTTCAGCATTACTATTTCTGGCTGGTGTGGTTTTTAAATCTCTGCTGGCCCAGAGCTTCCCCCACCCCTCTCACACCCCCTGCTGTGGGATGGGAAGGAGAATGGCGAAGAAAAAAAAAAAAAGTGAGGTGGGTTGAGACAAGGGCAGTTTAATAGGACAGTACAAAGAGAGAAGAAAAACAACAGTAATGCTGATGAAATAATATGCAAAGAAGATAATAGGGGCCATGAGGCTTACCTACAACTGAAACGCAGCTCTGTCCCTGCACTGCCTGCAGATTCAAGACTCCCACAGTGGAGCTGGTTACAAACCAGCCCCCACCCCCAGCCAGCTCCTCCCCCTATATAGGGGCCATGACTCACATGGTGTGGAATATCCTATGGGCCGGGTGGGTTGGTTACCACAAGTGTGGCCCTTCCCAGCTGATTGGGCCACCAGCTGCTTGTGGGAATTAGCTCCAGCACAGCTGAACCCAGGACACCATCTCTACTGGCTCTCATGACAAGACAGCTTTAGACCTGCTGAGGGAGAGTGCCCCTGGAAGATGGTTGGGTGGCATCTGTGGGGCACTTAATGGGCCTTTTTGATAAACCTGTCCTAGAGCCTATTGCTCCACTTGAGGGATTTTTCTTCTTAAAAAGTGACGCCATGTTCTCCTTCAGAGAATATTGATAGGAGGGACTAATTTCTGAGCTGAAGACTCTTATCTGAAACTAGTAGGTAGTTAATCAGTGCTAATCATGATGCAGTACTTAGATGGAGAGATTACAGTGACCACAGGATTAAAACAGTTTTTCTACTAACAATAAACTGCAGAGAAAGCAGAGGTTTCATGCTGTTAGAGTGATGGAAACGTTACAGGCCATTTAAGGATATCTACTGAAACGCATTTGGAGAGAGACAAATACTGACCTTCTGTGCAATGTTTCCTTTTGATTGCTCTAAAGGGATTCACTAACTGGAATAAGAGAGACTTTAACCAGTTCATCAAAGCTAATGAGAAGTGGGGCCGTGATGACATTGAAAATATAGCACGAGAAGTAGAAGGAAAAACCCCAGAGGAAGTCATTGAGTACTCAGGTAACTTTTTAAGTAGGCAGCTCTGAGTCCACATCTGCTGCAGCGTTCTTAGTTTAAACATCCGGTAAACGTGGTAACAGCTGATGATTTCTTACACGACTCTGGAGGACTTTCAGGGTAGAATTGTACTGATGGATTTGGGATCTACTGATCTTGCTCCTTCATAATCAAAGCTGCACTGAAATGTGCATATAAACTGTTACTGACCCACTTGAATATATCATAAATCTACTCTAACTGCATAGCGCAGTCTTCAATTCTTGTTAATTTCTGCAAGGCAAAATGCTGAGAAACAATGCTTAGATGATAGAGAGATTTCACTTTTCCTTGTATTTACTGACCAGTAGTTTTCTTTCATCTTTACACCTTTAATACCTCAGCCTCATCAAGAGTGAATGGGGTACAGTAACCATTTTGCGACTGAATATGTAATGGCCCTTGGTTTTTTGTAACCTAAGTCCACTTGCCTACCTACTTACCTTTGATGCCTTAGGAGTGTTTTCTACTGTAGCCCAGCTGGAAGGTGCTGGGGCTGAAGGTACATAGCAGCTTACAGATGCCAAAAATTCTTTAGAACCCCCTTTTATTTAAACACTTAATTGTCTTTTAGACACTTGCTCTTGTCTTTGGCCACTCAGTTGCCCTCCCATTTCCCTCTGTAAAAATGTATTACTGTTCTATCAGTTTCCATTTTAAGAAGCTTGTTTCTTTGAGGAGGAGATTGGCAAACAAATCTTTCTGGCCCGTATCGCACCTCATTTAAATTGAGGTTTACTCTTCTAACCCCTTCAAAGCAGTGTTTGTTTGTAATAAACAGTGCAGCACACGTGCTGTCAGGCAGTGAAGGGCCCTTGCGAGCAGCAGCTTCTAGTAAAAAGAAGTTAACACAATATCATTTTTTAAGGGGGGGGAAAAAAAGCTGAAATTTAAAATGCGTGATAAGAAACTAACGGCTTGTTCTTTTCTTAGCTGTGTTCTGGGAAAGATGCAACGAACTCCAAGACATAGAAAAGATCATGGCTCAGATAGAAAGAGGAGAAGCCAGAATTCAGAGGCGAATCAGCATAAAAAAGGCACTTGATACAAAGGTATCTGCTGTTAGCTTTGCTTCCTTTATTTCCCTGTCCCATCAAAGTGTGATGCAGGACTTGGTCTAGCCAGTGCTACCTATGTATGAAGAAGAGACAACACGTTGGGCGTGATATTTGCTGCTTCTGCATATTCCTCAGCAGTTGCTTTTCCATTCAGTAGGTGTGCTGTCATGGCTGAGAGCTGTGATGCTGAACTAACTTTAGGTATGGCCTAACCTGGTGTTTGGTGTTTGATCTTTATCAGAGGGCACACAGTTCACAGTGCTTGCACTAAGCTCCCTGTAACTACAGGCTTTTTGAAGAATCAGAATGCCTTTTGAAAATATTACATATATATATATATATACCCACATATGTTTAGAGCACTGGAAAAGGGGTGGCTTACCAAAGCAGAGGAGGGTTTTGTTCTGATCTATGTTTCACCAACCAGTGTTTGGTAGTGAGCAGATTTGTAGTAAATTAAACGAATGTATCAGAATTTCCCCCCACGGTTCACATTTGACTACTTGGTTATCATCTCTTCTAGGGAGGTCAGGGGAAGAACAGTGTCTGACCTGGTTAACAGAATGCAGCTGAACCGTGTGCTAATCTCCTGTGCTTTTCTTCTCTTACTCTGATTTTGACTATTCCTGAGGATTTTATGTTAAAAACAATCACTGCCATTTGAAGCCTGGCAGATCTTTAGTAGTTTCAAATGTAGTGACAGGTCTGAAAGCTGCTGTTAATTAAGAGATCACAGACAAAGCTGTCTGGTGTTAAACTAGAATTTACTAGTTCAGATGGTGTTGGTAAGTGCAGTTTCTAGAACCTACAGTTCCTCACCTGTGGTGTCTTAGCACCAGAGATCATAAAATACAGTTTTCTAACTTTGTATTGTTCATCTGTCTGGCTTCATGTGGTGTATTACTTTCACATAAAACAGTTCCATGCTAGTTCTGAACTGTTTCTTAGTTTTGTATGATTCTGTTTTGTTTTTTAGATTGGCAGATATAAAGCCCCTTTCCACCAGCTGAGAATATCGTATGGTACTAACAAAGGGAAGAATTACACTGAAGAGGAGGATCGCTTTCTGATCTGCATGCTTCACAAGCTAGGGTTCGATAAAGAAAATGTCTATGATGAATTAAGACAGTGTATCCGAAACTCCCCACAGTTCAGATTTGACTGGTTTCTCAAGTCCAGAACAGCAATGGTACGTATTAATCGAGTTTGCTTTCTCTTCATAAATGCCTATGAGAATGCAGCTGTACACCAGGCTGCTGAGATAGCTTCTCAAATACTGAGGTATGAGCACGTGTAAAATAAATTTTTATAGGCTTCCTCCCAACTGTACGGGATGGCAAATCAGTAAACTAAAAAGTCTTAATGGGAGAAGAAATTCAAAATTCCAAGGTACCATTTTTCAAAATTTACATGAATTTGAGTTAAATATAAACATGTTTAACAAAGCAAACATCTGTGATCAAATCCACTCCTGTGAAGCCAGCCATTAACTATGAAAAAATATTTCATTCCCTTTTTGCTCTACCAAGACATAGCAAAAAACTTTACCTACTTACAGGCATTTCAAATATTAGAATATGAGTCTTAAATTGAGTATGTTGTGCAATTTAGGAGCTGCAAAGGAGATGCAATACTCTCATCACCCTGATTGAAAGAGAAAACATGGAACTGGAAGAAAAGGAAAAAGCAGAAAAGAAGAAACGTGGACCAAAACCATCTTCGGTAAGATTAAAAAAGACATTTCTGTGGAAAAACTCATTTGAAGACAGAGTGCTTTTTCTAATTGTCTAGGAACAGCGATAACTAAAGTTACTTAAAAACCCCAAACAAAAGAAGAAACACACCAGAAAAAACCCACCTTATGGTACAGTGTTAAGAGCTGCTCGGAGTTCATGCTGTCCTTCAGCTAATACAGTTGTGGATGTCAAATAAAGGAAAATAGGTTTTAAATTGTAGCTCAGGTGCTTTGGAGCAGATAAACTTATTACATTTTGGTTCAGACTTGGTAACACTGCATAGGTTTATCCTGGTAAGATAAACCAGAGATTTATTTGGCCTTTTAATGTAATTTCTTTAGGGATAAAGGTTACCATTATCCCCTGAGGGATACAGAGGTGATGCCAATCATTCATTCCGCTTTGAGTGCTACAGCTCTAACTTACAAGTGTTCCTATATAGACTCTGCTGTCTGCCATCACTCGCCTTGTATGGGCAGTTGGTCACAAAATGGGCTTCTAGAGCTAGATTTGGGAAACCAGTGCATATGCTTGACTCTTTGCTGACTAAATTTAAAGTAATGCTTAAATATGCAGGCCTGTTTTGTACAGGAAATACCAACTTTAGCATTTTCCTGCCTAGATTCATTGTTCAAGTTGTTGTTGCTTAGAGCTGTCGTATCAAAAACTTAGAAGCACAACTTACTTTGCAGATGTGCAGAAATCAATGAAGTTGAGTGGTGGATTAATAAGTTTCTTAGAAATATCGAGAGAATATTTAAACAGATATTTAAATAATATTTTATAAATAGGAAGCTTTATAACATCCTCAGTTTGCTTCTATATACTTTTTACCTCCATGAAATCGTACTCTTCCAAAACGGGAAGAATACAAACCAACAGCTGTCCCCAAGGAATATATTTACCATATTACGTGTGCAATTTATCACACTCATCACATGCCAGGGTGGAAATCGTCTCCATCTGCTTTGCCTTGAAACACATTGCTTGTTTACAATCTTTTTGTATCCCAGTAACTGACTCAAAAACTTACTTACCTTCCAGGCACAGAAGCGCAAAATGGATGGTACTCCTGATGGTCGTGGAAGAAAAAAGAAGCTAAAGCTGTGAACGAAGAATTTTTGTAATCACTAAATTTAAAAAGTAGTTCTTTAATTTACGGGTCTTCATAAGATGTACTGTATAATGCTCAACTATTATGTCATTAAAGGACATCGGGGTCATCTGTTTACTGAACTAGGAACATAGTACTTAATGTAGTTTCACTTTTTTAAATGCAACAGCTGTGCTGAATTTTTTTTACCATTAACACTTGAAGTAATAAATAGGCTTCATTTATTAATAAAGCTTCACGTGACTTCTTTTCATTCATGTTTCTACTTCAATACCTATTTAGTTATCCCCCCTTTTTTTTTTTCCTCTTGGGGGTTGTGAACGCTTCTTCCATTATGACCAATAGAACTATTTAGTTGTGTTTTCTTGCTAGGAGACACCACCAGTCAAACCCCGTTTTCTGGAGATTCTGTGACTCTGATGTTACCTTCAAACAACTTAATTTTTACCGCAAAATATACGCTGTTCTTTGATGTTAGTGGGGTAGGTATTTACCTCAAGAACTAGCGATCAACGTACATACATACAGATGGAAACAAAAGGATACCTTTCCTCTGGCACAGATTTTAAGCAGAAAAATGTTGCCAGTTGGTCATGCTGATGTTTATACTTGATTAAACTGGCCTAAGAATGGTAGAGTTGTTTTCATTGACAAACAGCAACAAGTCAGAACAGAGAAGGTAGCAATACGTAAACCAATCCTTTTCTCTGCAACAGTTGTGGTAAAAAGGCCGAGCCAGTCTTGATGACTGTGAAAAGAACCGGGCTCTGCCTGGCCATCCACACTGTTCACTGGGGTAGTCAAACATGACCGTGCACCAGTGCTTCCTGCGCTGTCCTTTCTTTTTTATGTATCTGGCATATAATGGCTCAGATGGAACAGTGTGTTTCCCAACGCCATCATAATTTTGGAATATACTAGGGAAAAAAAACCCCACAACCAAAACAGAGCAAATGCTCAGTTTGCATTGAGTAATCTTGGGTCAGTTTTGGCCCTTCTATAAACATATATCAAAAGGCATCAGTGTTGTGTAAACAGGGAGAAGTGCATGCCTAGAAAAAGCAGGGTTTTGGAGCTTAAGCACTTAAGCAAAAGGAGGCTTAAGAAAAAGCAGAGAATTCACAGATGTAGAGTTCAGGTACAGCAGTGCAGCTCTCACTAGTATATTAAATGTTGCTATTGGCAGGTGCCTGATTTGCAGACAGCAGCTGAAGAAGAGGTCGAGTAGCCATACTTTGCTCTGCAAAAAGTCCAAAGCATTTGGTATGTACGGCAGTTAAGAGCCAATCTACAATTTACAAGTTGGATTGTCATGGCAGCCCTAGGCAATATCAGTCTAACTGCTTACACTTACTGTATCCTAAACAGAAATGCTGCAATGCTGAAAGCATCCCTTTGCAAAGCCTCCCTTCGCCCAAAACCCAAGGCACGATTGCTTGTTTACAAGTAGCCTAAATAAAAACCTTTAGAAACAGCAGAAAGGAAAGATTTATTAAATAGCTGAGCAGCACGTCATCTGTGCTAGCAATCTTCAAGCGCCAGCATGCAGAAAGCAAAAGGCACCAAACCTTAATCTCCCAAGTGGCACCCTACTAGTTAGTTACAGAAAATCTATTTTCTTTCAAGTACAAGTGAAAAAATAAAGGATTTGCTGTAGATGATGGAATTGTGCTTCCCAATGCCGTCTAGCAAGACAGGCTATGTTCTAGAAGCGTTTACCTGTGTTTTGATGCTGTAATGCCTGCATCAGGCCAAGGAAGAGCCGCAATTATAGTAGAAGGTGGGAAAGCCGTCATTAGTATTCTTCTGAAGTACTAGAATCTATTTCAGCATGTTTGAAAGCACTTAACACCAGCACCTCAGCATTAACATGCTAGTTTTCTACCGTGGCTTTATTCTATAGTTCTAAGTCTCACCGGTCACATGTAATGCTCCCTTGAAAGCTGATAGCAATTACAGGCTCACCTGTGTTAGTCTCCCACCGTTGTCCATATGTCTGAAGTGCTTGTTAAAATTTGGAACAAAACTTGGCATCACTCAGTTAAAAGAACAGCATCGTCTATCTGCTGCTTAGCTTCCATTCTAATACTACTTTCTTCCTTCGGCAGCAATACTTATTTTTTAAAACAAAAAAAAACACCTCTCAAACCCAGCAAGAACAGTGATATGAAACGTAGATAATCTATCTGTACTCAAAACCAGAATTCTAAGCACCATCTCGCTATGGTGGATATAAGGTGTGTTTACAGCTGTATATATTCAAAACATTAAAGAAAAATTAGGGTTAAAAATAAAAAAAATCAATTCATGGAGTACTAGTTCAAGTTCTATAAATAAGTCACTCACACATGAACACACCAGATACACACAGATAATTGAACCAGCATTAGAACCAGAGCAGCAAAGTGCCTGTGAAAATGAGTCAGCCAAGAGCTAGACGCGAGAGCCTGCTTCTTGGTGAAATCACACATTAAAAGACAAGCACCCAAGAACTGGGCTAGACCTCTGAGCTGTCACTGCTGCCGTGTCCTGCGGTCACACCTGACGGGTGCTTTGCTGTTCCCAGCAGAGGGTTGTTTGCTCTGCTTCAACGAAAAGAGAGTTATGACCGCAGTGCAGATCAGAAACAGCAGTCCTGTCAAGCCTCCATTAATGAGTACAGTACCAGAGTCTCCACCTGTGATTTCCAGCGCTGGCCTGTGGTGTGGCACACCAGCTGGGACCGCGTCTTTCTGGAGGCTGACAGCTTTGTCAGAACGGTCAAGTGCAATATGCTGAATATTTGTGCCCCTGTTTTTATCTGCTCCAATGTCTTGCATAAAGGCTGGGGCACCTGGGTTGGCTCTTTTGCTGCATTTAAAGGCTGTGCTCTAACCCTTCCTTTAGCAGAGGAGAACACACGGTGGTAGTCAAGACTTCTTTTGCCATTGTGCCTGTGTGCGTTTTCCTTCGATCGGACCGTGTAAATAGTGTGAATGTACCATTCTCGGCCTGCCTTATAGAAACACAAACCCTAAGTACGGAAACCCGACAAACCAGAACAACTCCTCCCCACCCCCCCCACCCCCCCCATGCACATTTACTATAAACTGGATAACACCAAGCATCAGATTCATCCAGACAGATGTCTGTCGTTTGCTGCCAAATGGATAATTAAAGTCAACGGTAGAAAGGGGCACTTGGAGAGAGGATTAATCTTTTCTTAATGCAGCCTGCTGAAGTAGGTCAGATAAAGTCTGTTCTAAGAGAGCCTGTTTCTTTCTAGTGCTAATGCAGAAAGGCTACTGCGTTTACCTAACAAAACACTGAGCTTAATTTAGGCTTAATTCAGGAGACAAAAAACCCCAACCTACCAACCCTAAGGGATATGAATTAGTCAGACTTAAAGCAGGATGCATAGTTCTTATATCACATACAAACCAACCACCTTTTCTCTTTTTTTTTTCCCCCTCCAGCTGAAAGAAGATAAAATCCAATTTCTTTGATTTCCCTTACGTAAAAAGGCCCCCATGGTAACCAGAACCAGTGACTTCTGCAGGTCTGCGGTAGCAGCAGGGCTGCAGGTGGTCTGCTCTGTGTTACAAAGCAATGTTGTTACTGTTTCTACACTGCTAGGGAGGGGGAGCAGATCATAAACGTATTGCTGAACTCTGCTGCTGACTAAGGCAGTGCCTGTGATTTCCTGCAGGCCCTGTTGTCCTCCTCAGTCATCTTCTAGCACGACAATTTCTATGACAGACTAATTGGACAACTTAGCTAGAAGAGCGGAGCAGACGACAGGCTGAAACCATCAGAAGCAGGCTGCTTTACCAGCGGAAAAGCATATGTGTGATCAGCTGCTAAAGTAGCATGAAACTCCAGGTTTCCTGTGTCTCAGATTGAGCTTTATCCTAAAGTAGTAAGTTTGGCATTTCCAGATTCACACGGAAATCAGAGGTCTAAAAACGCATACTACCACCACTCTTTGTTCACACACCAAGATCTTGCATCTACAGGAGGGAGGGTGAGTCAGCCAGGCACCCATATTCCTGATTGTCTGGGCTGTACTTGGGCGGGTACCCGTCAGCTCCGGTGCAAGGGAACACCTTCTCAATGCTGCAGCTGAAGGAGTCACCCAGATTCTGAACTGGATCCACCATCACCCGGCCACAGATTTCAGATCCTAGCAAAGCAGATTAAACAGACTTTACACTACACCAGTCAATTTATAATTACTAAATCGAGTTATCACTAAATCATTGTTCTTAAAAATTCTCAGGACAGGAATTATCGAGCTTTACATGTAATCCCCTTGGCACATAAATACAGTACATTCCATGACTGTTATTACTAATTTATCATGGGCTTTAGTCTTATTTTCTATTCAAATTGTACTGACGTGGTTCTTACAGTGCAGCTCTTTTTCAAGCAAGCTTCTCCCTTCTCTTCACTAGAGGGCAACCCATATTCACATATAAGAATCTACCCAACCTGTCAGCATTATATCAAGCAAAATAAAGTCTTTTACAGGACATTTGGGTTTCAGGCTGATAACTCAAATAAAGGACCAATTAAAACCAAAATTATTTCCAGTTCAGTACCGCCATTACCAGGAGTTTCCCTGGAACCTGATAACAGCTCCAGTCAGTGAGTGGGTACAGCGTGTGAGAGCACCTGCCCTGGGCCAGAACTCCAAAAACATCAAAATGAGTGTGAGCAGGTTGGCTGAAGCCAGCTGCGGTTCCTGTGCATCCAGTCTGCTGTGGAGAACAGTTACGTGATCAAGTCACGGAGCCTCAGGTGTACAAGTATTCAATTCCTGCATTTCTGACTAGAATAACAGCAGCACTGGAATTACTTAGGCCCTCCAAAACAGGGCAAAAAGTTCTCATGCGGGTGGCTTCAAAACAGAGCTAGCACATTTAGGGGAATACGTGGTTATTTGGTAACTGCGGTCTCAGATAAACACACCTAAATTCTGCATCTACCTTTGGAATGTTTTTCCTCTCAGAGCTCATGAGCAGAACCAAAGCCTGTTTCGATTACACTAAATTACATCATGTTTTAGTGCTTCTGGATTTTACTTTTCTGCAATGGAAACACATAGACTATGTAGGGGTTATAAAATAATAGTAAAGGGGTTAGTAAAATAGTATATCTTCAGCTCTGGTTTAGCTTTGATAATAAGCTGAATGTATAATTGAGTTTAACCTTTGGTAAAGGCTATACCAGCTCTTTCTCCAGATCCCATGGATCCGTCAGATATCCAGAGCTGCTTCTTGGACAGCAGAAATAGTTGAGTATTTTGAGTATTTAGACTGACCTCTGCTACCACTGGGTCACTGACCTGTGAGGAAAAGTGAAACTAAATGAGAAAAAAGCATGCTTTGGTTGTAGCTTTACCATGATCATTGTACACTATTGCTATAACAGTGATGTGCTGATCAAACTTTTCAGCAGCACACAGCACCTATAAGAATCCCTCCTCCACACCTACAGACATACACACACCTTCTGTCATGCTTCTCATCACAACCCAATAAAATACACAACTCTGTTGCTTTGTTTCAACATCGCTTCCTCAGATACAGGACTGCAATGTGACTTTCCAGTGGCATTTGCAAAAGTTACTGGGAGAACAGGGCTGTGGCAAGAGGCCGTGTCATGGTTTGAACCTGGCCTGCAGCCAAACACCAGGCAGCTGCTCACTCACCCTTCCCTGAGTGAAGAGATAGGGGAGAGGACTGGAGGGTAAGGAGGCTTCTAGGTTGAGATAAAAACAATTTAATAATGGAAATAAAAGAAAATTAAAACAATAATGATAATTACACCTAGAATCTATAAATGAGTAAGGCACAGTGCAATTGTTCACCACCTGCTGACCAATGCCCAGCCCGTGACTGGCTGGACATCCTGGAGTAGGGAAAATCCCCAAACCACAGACCTGGAAGTGCCTCCCCAGCCCCCACGCATCCATATCATGAGCATGATGTACGATATAGAACATTCCGCCGGTCCATTTTGGTCTGTTGCTCTGGTTGCACTCCCTCCAAGCTTCTTGTACACCTGCGCACTAGCAATATGTGGGAAGTTGAAAAGTCCTTGACTTCCCAGCAACAACTAAAAACATCAGTATATCATCAACATCCTTCTTAGAGCAATTCCCATAGTGAATCCAGAGCACTATTCTAGCTGCTAAGACGAAAAATCATCTCTATCCCAGCCAAAACCAGGACAGGCCCGTACAACTAGATCAGGACCAGAAAGCAGCTCAACACCAACTCATTTCCCATACCTGGCATAGTCAAACCAACAAGCACAAGAAGGGAAACCTCATCTGTCCTTGCTCAGCTCCAGCCGCGCTGTGCATGCTCCACTTGTGACTTAGAAGCTTCCTGCAACATGCCCAGAAAAGTAACTTACTTCTCAAGCAATATCTTTACGACAATCTCAGTTAGAACTAAAATACCTTCCCTCTTCAACCCCTGCCTTCCTGAAAAAAAAACAACCAACCGAACAGCAAAATATTTGGGAATAGGCAGGACTATGAGGTAAATAAGTGGAAAAATCAGATTTCAACTACTGGGGAAAAAAAAAAA
>WEIS01038761.1:0-25011 GCA_013389965.1 Todus mexicanus | reverse complement strand
TTTTTTTTCCTTTTTTTTTTTACACCGTGTTCCGTATTATTGTGCAGAAAGGATTCACGCTTCGTGTTGGGATATTTGGGGAGCAAAAAGGTCTGGGAACAACTCTCAGAAACTGCACTATAAGGGGATTTTTTTAGATTTTTATTTTTTTAATCAAAAGGAGTATCTTGCATTAAAAAAAAAATAAATTTGCTGAACAGTTCTACCTCTGGTCCTTAATCCTTTGTAGGGGTACTTCATGAAACCCCCTTTTTTTTTTCAATTGCAAAGTAGAAGAGTAACTTCTTCATTATTCCAGTTCACAGTACTTTCCTGACTGCCTCATTTTTCTTTACTTTTACACCTTGTCCTCTGGGCACTGGCTTGTTGGCATCAACAACCACACTCTATAGACTTGCTGGACAGGTAGCAACACTCTCTGGACTGCCTCAAGATGTGACCAGTCTTCCAGGACACACTCAACTGGTTCAACACTGCAAAGAAGCCCCATCACTCTTCCTTCCACCCACTCCAATCTGCCTCCTCAAATCTCTTCTAAGACCAAGATAAATTAATGTGTATATATATATATATATATATTTATACACACACAGAGGCAATAATTGCACACTCTGACTTGTCCTATTGCTTCTATACCTCAGATGTCCAATCCCCCCAGAGGAATAGGAATGATGACAATCCTTCAGAGGTCCAGTTAATGTATCTTGGGCAACTAGTATCTTCTCATCATTAGAGCAGAGGAAAAAAAAAATAGTAAGGAACCTAATGAGAAAATGTTCCTTCACTCTCTTTAACCGACTCACCTTAGCTGCTAAGGGAAATTGTACGTCTTGAATTAGCATCTTCCAAGCGTAGAGCTGCCTCAGAGTTACTGAAACGTTACAAAATGTACCCATAACTCTAAAACTCCGCGAGTGAAATGATTCTCCACGCTGGGCATGTTGTCTTGCTGGCCTAGCACCAAGGGGTACGTACAGATGGATGTTGAAGAAAGATGGGTCAATGTACCCATGTGCCAAAAACCTCCCAAAATCAAGAGATGGCAGTCGTGCTTAAATTCAGAGAGGGGTCATGAGTGCTACGTCTGCCTCAAGAAATCAGTGTAGAAACGCTTTATACTGAATTTATTTAAGGCATTGATACACCTGGAGGTTTGTACGTTAAGAAAGTGAGTCAGAAAGAGCAGTCGCATGAGGAGATGCTTTAACAGGCTAAAAATGCTGTGGAAGGGCCCAGCGGCAGACGGGAACCGGGAGCTGGAGTCAGGGATGCGGCCCAGAACCTGGGGCCCAGCCAAGGCCTGAGCCGGGGGCTGAGACCGGGGCCGGAGGCCTCAGGGCAAAGCTGAAGCTGCCAAGGCCAAACCCAGCGAGGAAGAGTCCCGAAGCCGAGAGAGCAGCTCGAGCTCAGGGAAACCAAAGACCAAGGGCAAAATGGCGACAGGGCCAAGACAGAAGGGCCGAGACCCTCGTGATCCCTCAGCTTNCCGTGAATTGAGTCGCACTGTTGCGTCTTTGAGAGGTGTATTTTACTGGGTGTAAAATCTTCCCCCAAACCCAACACCCAACATGTTAGATGACTTCTACTGATCAGAAGACAGAGAATGAGGGTCTGTGGGGTTTTCACCTGCCATCCAAGACCAACTCAATGTCTAGTGGAGACGAAAGGAACCTCCCCTGTTCCCAGAAGCCCCAGTAGCAATCCAGAGCAGAGGCTGGGCCAGTGAAGGAGAACAGTATCTCTCTAGAGCACAAACTTGTTCAAATTCATCAATGTCTGTGAAGCCTCTTCACTTGCTTCATCTATATTATAGCTTCAAAGACTCTCCTGCATCGAGGTGCCTCCACATCTACAATGCTTTTTCCCTGAACTCCAGTGAAAACCTACCCAAGGCTATTTTGGGGGATTTCAGGGGACAACCTCAAGACAACTTTGAAATACGGGTTTATTACACTGTGTTCTTAAATTGTTACCACATAAAGGCAAAGCCACTGCTGCCATTAACAGAAATAATCCATTTTTACTACGATAGGAATTATTGAAATTACCGTTAACAAACTATGAGAGACGTGCCCAGCGTCAGACATCTGAAAGAACCTTCCTGAGAAATTATAAATCAAGATTCCTGAAGTAATAACAGGAAACAACCCCAAGTTATACTGAATATCCCCCAAGCCAGTAATTCTCAGAAAAACAAAAAGGGCTTGCTATGCCTTACGGGCAGCACAGACTCCTCCTCTCCCCTACTTGCCAACCTTGGCATTAATCAGCGCGATTCCAAACTAAAGGATTTTGCACATTGTGTCAGCAAGTTAAAAATTGTAATATTGTTTTAATGTTAAAATCACTCCAGATACAATGCTTCCTATGTAGTATATTTCACGGCTCATTTGCTTCAACAGATATTAAGCTTCAGTCAACAATTAACTACTGACACCTTATTTTATTTATTTTTTTTAAACCAAGAAGATTTAGCAGAAAAGCTGAGGCGCAACTTGGATTTATTAGATGGATGCTAATTCGGTGCCATCAGTTTATTTTCTTTCTATAAAGTATCCGTTCTTGAGAACGATGGGGTCAGTTAATCTACGCTTCAGCTGAATTGAAATTCAGATTTGAGCCACGCAGCACATATTTTCGTCAAAAAAAAAATAAAAATTGCTGTAAGTGCATCAGTTTAAAAGATCATTTAAACCGTTAATTGTTTTTCACTTACCATATAAGATCATTCTCAACCATAACCATTTAACTGAACGTTTAGATGCTGTTTTGCATACGGCACTTGCTCTATTTGTACTGATAAGAAAATAGTGCCTCAGAAGATACTAGTGGCTGGAGCCATTTGCTGGTGTTCTGCAACGAACCCGTTGATGCTCCCCTTCCAGCCCAGCCTGGATTTACCTCCAGAGCTCCATGGTGCTGCTGCTTCAAAGCTTGGACACGAGATGAACCATCTCCCTTCCTACTTTCTGAATCAAAAAACAGCAAAAATAAGGTGTCAACAGAAGACTTCGTCCCACCTCTCAGAAGCACGTTACGGGGCACTTAGGATGCAAACTCAAGCTGTATTTTGCTTTTCACAAGGTGTTTCCCTCCATCAGAAGCCTTAAGAATCAGGAAGCAAATGATGTATTTTTGGCTCACTGGCTCATACCCAAACCACGTCACTAGGGTGGCTCTGGCCCACAAGCCCAGAGCAGGATAGTTAACACAAGATATTGCGGAAACGTGGTAGCAAATAAATTCTCTTGGAAATGTCTACCACTGGAAATGGTTCATATAAAAGTGGTGGCACAGCGTGATGCTCCAGAAAGACCATGTCACTAGAGAAAGCCCATGGCTAGATCATGGTCTGCTCTTGGCATTTCTCTGAGATGTTTCTGGTAGCATCAGATTTTTCCAGGTGAAGCCTTAAAAGTTAAGGTCAGCTCTTTCTGCACCATCTGTATTGCAGAATATGGGTTGCTTCAACATAGCTCAGGTAATTTAATGCCCTGGTCACTTGGCGTTCAAATGTTTTAGAGAACTTGGTAGCAACAGCAGGTACAGCAAAGGCTGTTACCCAGCGCTATATATTTCTAAGAATGAAGGCTTAGGTCTGAAAGAGTCAAGCCAGGACTTGTTAAAGCTGAAAACCAAAACATGTTTCCAGAAATAAATAGATTCACTCCTTCCCAAAATCGCAGAAAGACACACACGGCGTATTTTCCCTGTAAGAATTGCCTTTCACACATGTTGATCACTCAAATTTTAAGCATATACGCACCATCATTAATATTTTAGCTGAAGAGGCAGCAGAAGAAAGCCAAGACAAGCGAGCTGCTCTCCTCCAGAGGCTATTACTGTTTTATGAGAGAGTATCTGCGAATCAACTAGCTTGCAGGCGATACAGAAGAACGCTATGGTCACGAAAGGTAATTTATAAACCTCATTTATGGATTTCTCTGTGCAGTTCCTTGGCTGTAGACTAGGCATGTTATAACGTGTTGGAGACAACCTCCCTCAAAAAAAAATATAATCCATTATTTAGTTAAGTAATCGGCCACGGACAAGACGAAAGACTGATTTTTAACCACCTTTTTTTCCCAACTTTCTATAGAGAAAGAACGTGTTTGTAAAGACAAAAAAAAAAAAAAAGCAGATATATAAATAAAAATGCAAGGTACCCAGAGTGCGGCTAATGGGATTTGACGCTGGCTTTAATTTTAATGAAGAAAGTTGCCAGTAGCAACAAAACTGTCAGCAGCAGCCAAGCACCATTAATAAAGACCCAGACAACATTAGTGGCACGGCAACAGTACAAAAGGTTCCCCCCGGTTCATGCTGTGCTAAATTGGCTGCCCAATTTTTCTTAAGTGTCCATACTATTTAGAAGACAATTTATTAATTTTTGTCATCCATTGTCAGTTGACAGGCCATCATTTTGCATCCCGAATTTGAGATGAAAACTAATTGAAAAGACTGGCAGTATTTATGAGGGGTATTATTTGTCAATTACGGCTGATGACGGTGCTCGCTACGACCAACTTGGACACCCCACGCTCGGGTGTGCCAACCGGACTCTTTTTTGCGTGTGCGTGTGTAGAACTAACGTGGAAATGACAAAAAGTGACAAAAAGCAATGATCGAATCAATTTAGAAAACTCGTTAAGGAAGAGAGGCCCATCAATCCCTGCTCTGAAAGCACCAGAGTGGGGGGAAAAAAAGCACTGACGTCACTTAGAAAAATCACAGTTTTCTGTCAATGACGCCTTCCAGGAATAAAAACAACACGCTCTCATTGTTTCCTACAAATTTGCAAATATGTTGTGATACAAATCACCCCTGCAACTTTATCCAGGCTGCCTAAACCAGAAGCTTGTGGTATCTTATCGCTGCCCTTAAACTACCATCTTTGCAAGTCTGAATGCCTCAAAGGCCTTCAAATTCCTAACTGCCAAGTCTTAAATCCAGGTGTTCCAACTTTTCTAACACCAACTCGGTTATTTAAAAAAAAAAATCCAACAAGGTTTCACTGTTTAAAAGCTTCCATCACTGTCCCCAGCCTCTCTCAGGAGAAGACCCCGCAAAACAGCACCGCGATTTGAATGTTTAAGAAGCAAACCACAGCCGTGTGTACCTCATGCTATACCCTAGAGATTTAAAACAACTAATACACTGGAAGAGTAGAAATCTGACGGCGATATATCCTACCCTGCTAGGATGCTGAACGGCATGTAGTATCGCGGTATTAGCTGACACCAGTACCAGTGCTGGTGTACAATCTCAAAAGGACGTTTATCTGCATTCGTGACTCGTCTGGCCTTTCAGAAACGTTCTCCTATCTTCCATACTCATAGACTCTTTGCTAATACACTTTCAAGAATAATAAAGTGTCACGGCACCAAGATGAGACAGACTTTTGTACTGGTATCATGAAAAATTTAACTGGCATCTCCCACGATCCATTTAAAATACTAAAGTTGCTATCCTGTTGTCCACAGAACCAAGAATTTAGTTCATTTGAGCAAAGGCCGTGGTTTGTGGCCGAGTCAATATGAGAGATACCTCTCAACTGCTTTAAATATACCCCCTGTGATCTTCCTGTAGGTGTGAGTTACTATTTTCTAAGCTTTGAAGGTCTACGGAATTTTAATCATCTCTTTCCTCCACACTTCTGTATTTAGCATAAGTCAATCTCGGTACTGATTTAAAACATGGACATTCTTTAACATGTCCTTTAAGAGACTCCACTTGTTTCTGAAGAGTGGAACATTGGAAGATGACAGCTAAAACCTCACTTCAATGTTCCCTTAGCATGTCATTTTCCTTTACGGTAACTAAAAAACCTAAAATGGAGTTGATCTACTATACAGAGTTTTCTCTAATACCTGCAGTAAAATGGGTATTAGAGAAGAAAACGAGTCCTGTTCAAAAGAAAGAAAACCTGAAACCGCAACTCCATTAACTACACTAATATGTAGTTTATTATTAGTTCTCTATATGATTTATTAGTTTTTATATATGTAATGTATATACAATAGAAAAAATATCTAGTGAAAACTAAACAATAATATTCTTCTATCCTAAACCCAACCATATTTCCACTAGTTCAATCTAGACTGAACCCACTAATTCAATCTAGACTGAATCCATCCTATCAATCCTTTTCCAGAAGACACTATCAGCTTTGCTTTAAAATGATTGTTCAGGGGTAGTATTTCCCAATATCTCACATTTCAGGCTCCAATTCAAAGCAAAAGCTTTTTTCCCTCCACAGTTTCCTAGAATTAAAAGCATCGTGCACTTCGTTTACCCTCCTGCAAGAGATCACATCACACAAGGTTGATACTCATTTGAAGTACAAATTCTTAACCTGGAAAAAAAAATTTGATGTAACTCTTACATGTCAAAAATAATCATTATCTTCTCTTTTTCCACTGTATTCATGCTTGGTCTCTGTCACACATAAAACCCAACTAAACGCCTCTTTGGGGGACGAGAAGAAGATCGTTCACTCCCTCTGCCTCACTTTCAGTTGCAAGATGCAAACCCAACTGTTCTGAACCCCAACGAGAAGCTGAGTGTAGGAAAATCCATACAGGCTACAAGAGGCTCCCCTCACCGCATTAAAAGAGGGAGGAAAGATTGTTGATCACCACCAGAAAGGTTTTCTTCTTCTCATCACAGAAGGAGTGAAACAGGACTGAAGAGGTTGGTCAAGGTACTCCAATATCCCATGGGGAACCCTGTCTCCATACACTACGTACAGTGTAAGAATTGAACACACAGGTTTTGGGGTGGGGTGGGTTAAGACTCATGTACAGAGGTGATTTTCTGTCCAGGCTTCCTTGGGCATTTGTGTTTTGCTCTCAACTGTGCATTAGTGAAAAGCGTCAGCAAGTTGCCTCCATGAAGCGCTTCAGAATGGCAGCAGTATTCCCATCAGAGTTGAGCAGAACCTTCAATGCAGCAGGACTCTCCTGCTGAGAACAGAGGACCTTACACTAGGCCACTACTGCTTTTCACTCTCCTCCGAAGTGATTCTCCAGCAATCTTTTCTTCCTATTTTACCTGGCCTAAGAGAAGCTAAATCCACCAAAATACAAACATGTATCTCACTAGTGCTCCAGGAGTGTAAACATCAGCAACACAGAAAACATGACTTTGCTCATTAGATTACCTGAACATCACCTAGACTGAGAGAATCGGAACAAGATACATTGGAAAGACCTTGAGAGGTTTTCCAGTCCAGCCCTCTGCCCAGCAACAGGCCAGCGTGAATCAAGTGTAAAGCCTTGTCCAGTTGACTCTTGAGGAGTCGTCTCCAGGTCACCCTTGGAGCCATCTCCAAGGATGGAGATTTCACAGACCCTTTAGATACCCGCTCAGCACTTGAACATCCTCTTGGCGGAAAAAAAAGAAAAAAGAGAAGTCAATGTTTTTGCATCTCTAATTGGATTTCCCCCATCTCAACTCATGCCAAAACCTAAGTGAGAGAACTGCTTCCTTTAGTCCTCCACTAGATCAATTGGTTAGCAGCAAAGTGCCTGAGATTTTGCTTTCCCGTGCTTGGATAACATACACATCCTGCGTTCCCGAAGAGCTTCACAAACCCTGAGCACCACAGCACAGCAGTTGCAGGGTTGCGAGACCCACTAGGACAATTGCTAAGCTATTATTCCAAAATGGAACAGGTTTGTTCTGCCATCAGTAATATCTTTTATGCACTTACACTGTCATCTTAAATGGAGGTTAACTAATATATTACTGATTTAACTTTCAGTAAGATCCTCGAAAGGCAGATGTGCGCCCAGGGAAGCTTCTGCTGCTCGAGTCCAAAAAAAAGAATTGAAGTCTAACTAAACCCGCGTCTTGCCTCTGAAGCGACAAGGAGAAAGGAAAGCTTTACCAGCCGACTTGGAAATTAAGGAGACCACAGAAGAATAAGGCTTTATGTGTATTTCAAAAAGAATCAAGCCTTTCTCGCATCAAGAGACTTCGTTACATTTTCTAGTGCTGCCATTCAGATTAAGGAGAAACGGTGCCCAGTCGAAGCCTAAAGTCAATACTGTAAGAGACGCGAGTCTTCGTCTCTAATTCAAAAACTCCAGATGAAGAGGAAAGCCACAGACTTGTTTCAGAACATTTTTCTCCTCCAGCAGGTAAACCTCTCTGAAAAACCCCGGCTCAGTGCCACAAGCTACTGTAAACACAGCAAGAAAGCTCCTTTTCTCCAACGTCCCTGTAAAAGGATGGTGCTTTGATAGAGGATAAATTCGACGTCCGAATCCCCTTAATCGAGCTCAACGGGCAGAGAGACTAGACACCTTTTACAATCTTGATCCTTTTAAGATACGCGTCTAAAGTTTCTGCCCCTACCGCAAGCAAACCAGCTCAACCCACAATATAAGGGAGATAAGGTCACCAAAAGAAACACTGTAAAAATCTAATTTATTTTCTCTGTATTGTGGCGGCGAATTGCACAGCGGAAGAAATTAAGGGCTCTTTGTAAGCGCGCGAACTTTCTGGAGAAACGCGCCATTTCTTTTTACTAAATCTCCCTTTTTAACCTCTTTGTTGCAAAGTGTCAGCGGCGTCTCGGTGCCGGGGAGAGTGACTAACGCACAGAAAGCCGCTCGGCGAGCTATCGGGAGTCCAATCTGGAGTTCACCTACACGTTAACTCCTACCGCTAATTCATCATCCCAGCACCCGACAGCTCGGTTGATTGTGAGCCTCACAGGACAATAAGGGTCTCGGCTGACCACCAAAAATCAGCCCAAGGGAGGAGGGGTTGATGGGCACGAGCCTGGAGAAGACCTAAGATAAGTGCTGGCTGTCAGTGCAAGGACAAAGAAGGGCAGGCCCTGGGGAGAGAAAGGAGATAAAAAAAAATCTCGACAACTGCTTTATCTGATGAGGGTTATGGCTAATTAATTATAAACTCAATTACCTAACCCTTACTTCAGCAGTCTCTATTCATTAAGAGATAAAACCTGACTGACTGCTAACTTTCTCCCGCGCACACGCGCGGCACCCTTACTTCGGATTTGCACACTTTAGCGCACAATTTCTTAAGAGGGCTCTCCAAAGGCCTTCCTACCTGCCAACTTTGTGCCGGCAGGATGGAAGATCCCTCCTTTTTTTGCCCCCCCTACCACCCAAAGCACCCTCTGTCGCACCATGGGAGGGCCAGGCCTCCATGCTGTGCGTTGGCATTTAAAAGCAAAAAAGCAGACATTAGACAATAGACATTACGGACNATATCCAAAACAAGGAGATCAGATTCACAATATATTTCACATCACCTCAGAACTTCTCCAAAGAATAATTTCTTCTGATATGTAGAAGGAAGGAACTCAGCTTTTTGTCCGTTTCCTCCACTAAGTCCTATTTCAAATTACTGTAAATTGTGTCTATGATATGATGTTTTGGTTTGTTCAAGATTTATGGTCTTCTAGGTCATTTTTTTTGTATTTTATATACACTAAGTGAATAACAACGTCGTAAAATAACTAGGCTGGACGATACACACCATGCAAGCTCTTCAGTGCAAAGATATGATTATACAATGGTATTTAAAATCAATATTTTGGTCTTGATTATGATGATATTTATTATGATTATCACGTCAAGTATTTAAAATCAATGTTTTGGTCTTGGTTATTACATTTATCATGATTTTGACCTTATTGAAAAGGATTTATTTTACTAATACGTATGAATTTGGACCTGAACGATGTAATCCAATGGTTCCCTTCCTCACTTGTGTTCCTGGTACTTGCCTGAGACTTTCAGCATATACTGACAGTTCAACCTTTGGAGACCTTCTTAAGAAGAAGATAAAATCTATTGTTATACAAACTTAAGACACAGAATCATTTGGAAGAGACCTTCAAGATCATCAAGTCCGACTGTTAACCCAGCACTGCCAGTGCACCACTAAACCATGTCCCTCAGCACCACATCTCCACAGTTTTTATAAAATCTCCAGGGATGGGAACTACATGTATTATTTCCAGTCCACAATTTACAAACTTTAATTCAAAGTGTGAGTCTAATGACCTTAAAGTGTGTCTAATGATCTTAAAGTGTATTGCATGGACAAACTCAATTGTCATCATCAAACACCCATCACTGTGCTTTGCTTTCCCAGAATGGTAACAAACTCATGAAATCCCCGCTAAGCAGAAAGCAAAGAGCATGCAATAAGTAAAAAAAACATTCTGGAGCTCTGCTTCTAAGCTCCCTTGCATCACATTCCTTCCTCTTTTCTGGGGCGCTAAACTCTTCCCTGTATTGATATGAACATCTCCAGTAGCCAAACCCAGTTGGGCTGCCACCTCGCTTTTCACCGGCGCGTGCGGAGAAGTTCATTGCTCTCTTTTTACCCAGTTTTGCAAGTTGTTGCAAATATTGACCATTAAAAGTCTTCTTTCCCAACGCATATTCGCTTTTATATGGTCCTATAACTTTTTATCTGAAGGAAGATGATTGTACTTCGAACAAATGACAGCTTAAAAAGAAAAAGGATCAGAAACAGTAAAAAGAGGAAAAAAATTCAATGGCATTTTCCATCGGCAATTTCACCCAGCTATTTAACTTAAAAATATAAACTATGCTCCAAACAACCACGCGGCTCCGTAATACTGTTCTCTCAATTGCCTTCCCATCACACTAACAATGTTCGAGAAAAAAGGAAGACTTCTCCCATTCATCAATAGAGGAGTTATTCATCCGAAGTTTATTATCCCAGGTAATTCGATCAATACACTTCACCTTTATAGTGCAGTTGTCCTTGTGAGCAAAGCATTTTGCGTTTTATAGTGAGCTGGTTATTATGAAGGCTATTCATAGGGAAATTCTCTGCAGTTAAAAGTTTTTCCAATTAACTACATTTAACATCGTTGAAGCCATAAAACGGCGCTTACATTTCACACGGTGTTGTCTAAGTGCGGCAGCGCTTCGAAAGCAGTTAGCGCCTATTTGGCAAACACGGCCGGCTCCTACTTTGGACTGGGAATCAAGAAAACCCTGCCAGCCAAAGGAGAAAGACCTTTTTTCAATAGAAAACCATGAATATGCACACGCACACAAAAAAGAGAGCAGGCATCAGAAGAAACCCTTTACAAAACTGTGAAGAACAGCCTCAGAGTTTCCACAGCCCTAGGAATGCTCCTCAGTATCAATCCTTCTCCGGCTCAACGTCAGCGCTCTTTCATTGTGGTTTTTTTGTGTGTTTTTCTTATTTCGACTGAGCTATGAAGTTTCCAGTGAATTACAGAGTATGAGAACAAATTGTCTCGCGTCCTCTGGGCTGATGATCTTCAAACCCCGCCACCCTCGCTCCGTATCTGAAGTACGTAGCATCTGAGCTGCCTCCTCAGTTTAGTATTCAGCATCAGGCACCGCAAAAGATGAGGAAAAATCATTAAAAACAGAAGCAAACCAACAAATTCTCCGAGATCAGCTATTCCGAGGCGAGAAACCTCTCAAAACTTGCTCAAAAATATGAAATTATTATTCCTTGTGAGACATACTCAGAACAAACTAGTTCATTAAAGTCGTATCAGCACTTGTAATTGGCCCTTGTTGGCCAATAGAAGGAGACATTTGCAACTTTTCCCAGGAAATTATATTCTAAATCCTTCATGAGGTGGACCTTGTCCTTTTCTGAGGAAACTTGATAGCAGTCTTTAGTATTCACTGGCATAATTAGGACTGCAGTTAATTTCATTAAATTCTCTTGCTGCTAAATGAAGCAGATTATGAGACATCTTTTATTGCAAGGCATGAAATTACAGCCTGTCAGCTGCCAATGGTAGAGTAAAACTAATGAATTACAGGGTAAATAACACCAGAATTAACCAGCCAATTTAACATAGCAGAGAACAAAGTCATTTTTACTTAGAGCTCTTGGCGAACGCCACCACCACTGCCGGGAAACCTTTCAGCTGAACGGGAACCAGTTCAAGGAGCCTCCAAACTAAATAACGAGGGAGAAGCCACATTTATTGCGTAGCGACGTTGGGAAGCCAACGCTGCCAGCAGATTATCAGATAAGTATTGCAATGCTGAAATATTTAAATGGCAGCCTCTCCGACTAGTAGTTTGCGCTAATAGAATTAGTCTTTACGCAGCCTGAGAAAAAGAGCAGGCTGTTACTGCTGCAACTGGTTTAATGGTGACAGCTCTTCATAGCCAGTACTGGACACAATCTCCAGTAATGAGGGGTAGACACGCTACGTAGAGATAATTAAAGAAAACAGGCTGCAAGTGTAACTAACCCGTTCCATTTCCTCCACCCGCCCTTCCAGACCTCTAACACAAGGTACAGATGTTGCTTTCTCCCTGCACAGCACCGCAGGCCGCCCTTCCCTGCTACGAGGGTTGGATGGATACTCTTCTGAACTCTGAGCCCAGGATCCTCACGAAGGTCTGAGTGCAGGACTTCTCAACAGAGCCAAGAAGCCTGTAAGGCTGTTAGACACGCAGGTGCACAGGGAAAGAACAGCATCATAGACTGCTTTGGGTTGGAAGGGACCTTCACAGCTCATCTAGTCCAACCCCTCTGCAAGGAGCAGGGACATCTGCAACTAGAGCAGGTTGCTCAGAGCCCTGGCCAACCTCACCTGGAATAGTTCCAGGGATGGGGCATCGAACACCTCTCTGGGCAACCTGGGCCAGGCTCTCACCACGCTCAGCATTGGGATTAGATCACCAGAACCACTCAGAAAGCCCAGAGAAGAAATTACCTATGCAAAAATCATTTCTGCAAAAGGCTAGAACATAAACCAAAAGTGTTTTCAGAAGCTACAATCCCTGAATTACGACAGGCCTGTATCTGCTGGGAGTTCAGAAATGATAGTTCTCTCACAGATCAATTCTTCAAGGACATGGGAGATGCAAGCTGCTCTCTGAAGCTTTTGTCCAGCACAACCAAATCCATCAAAACCCTTTGCTCAGTCCAGTATGTTAGTGCTTCTCTGAACTGAACCTGCACTCAAAATTGCCCATGCAGGTGCTCTATGCTCAAGGCAGAGACATGTTGACTCTCTCAAGCCCTTTTTGATTTATTCTCCCTAGTTTGAAATCCCCATTGCAAGTATTTTAGGCAATTATTTTAACACCACCAGAACTATTCTGGACTAACATTGCTACCTTGCCTTCTGATTGCAACAGTGGGAAGATCAGCACTCCGACAACATCAACTCCAATGCATTCATTACCAAAACCTGCAGACCGAAAGGACTTCAGACTGTTCAACTGGAAACAGCTCAGAGGCATCGACAAGGTGCCGAAGCAGCAGAGCACCAGAGGCACTGATGCATTGCTTCAAGCCGGCGATCGATCACCGTGCTTCGTGCTTAAAGACACCAGCACCTGAAGAAGCAGACGGCTCTAGGGAGCGGTGTCCCACTCTCTCAAAGACACTCAAGGTTTTTCATGTTACCGAAAACGTCGCCTGGTTTTTATTCTCACGTCCCATCTCCTGTATGGCCTCTGTTCAGTATCTGCCCTCCTTCCTCTTAGCTGTTGAATACTGATTTTGCTTCTCCTTGGTTCTCTGGCTTCTCGCAGCAGCATGATTTCCCGTTTGAGTTCTGTCCCTCTCATTCTGTTATCCATCGCGTTGGCATTGTTGCCCCTCCTTCCTCTCCTACCTTTAAAGTCCCTTGGCTTTTGTTTCCCTCCTCACCTCCTGCAGAAGCAGGAACCTCGCAATCTTTGTGCTCCGTAAACGTGCAAGCAACCTCTTTGCTTCGCTACCATCACATCGACACTAAGAAGTGTCACTTAATTTGAATTAAGTGCGACCTAATCTGCGTCAGGAATTACTTACGGAAATCACTAAGATTAAAGCCCTAACAACAGTTATCACGCACCTATTATTTCTCACCTACAAATACGGTATTGCCACAAATTACAAATTGGCAGCAGCGTTTGCTGAAGAACTTCTTTAGCTTAAACAAAAGCGACACATCAAGTCTTCAAGACGTTGAGTACACTTTAGCAAATGGGTAGATGCACATGCTCTTAACTGCAGCTGAAAGGGTCTGCACGGAGCAGCCGCCAGATCTGGCGCTGGAAATCGGAAATCCATGCACTTGAGGAGATCTAGCTCAAAAAAATAATAGGTATACACACATATTAAGACTTAGACCTAAATATTTATTTTACGTGAAGCACACCAACCGTATGTACTCCTAGACCTCCTCTGTTTATGTCCTTAGAACAATTTACCCTTATCCAGTTTGCTCAGAGCGCGCCATTCTGTTTTTACTCTGGCGTTTACAGACCATCTCCCCACAAAGTTTTTTTTTTGTTGTTCTCATTTGGCCATGAAACACCTTGTAAAATTTTGATTTCTAAAGCCGTGACACCTGCCTTACACAGATCCCCGTTCTCCTCCATTCCGATGTATTGCTCACTTCCAGCCAGCAGAATTCCTAAACGATCCAACCGCTTTGCTATTTTAATTGGTTTTTCTTTCCAATACCTCCTGTGCTCAAAGATTTCTTAACTTTCCCCCCCGAAATATTCACACGAGAGGAGAACATCGGACGTTAATCTAGCTGCTTGATTTGTAGCAGTTCTTCAGTTCTCTACCCAACCATTTAAATACTGTCATTCATAATAGGGTGATATACTGTACTATAAACCCTTCTGCAAATGGTACGTCTTGGTATTTTTCTTTTGTGACAAAGAATCATATTAGTTCTAAAGGGGAAAGAAATGTACTCGGTGCTCGGACTGACCTCCAGAATCTCCCCGTCTCCACAGTTTCCCCTCTTTTCTAACAGAAAGTCCACTCCTTCCTTTCAAAAAGAAAATCCAGATCAGTAAGCTTATATTATTTCCTTAAAGAGAATGTTGGACAGTCTGATGGCCCCCGAAGTCCAGACGCTTTCTCTTAGTATGAAGCCTGAAATCGTCTCCTCATCGCCCCACACCCGTGCACAAGCATCTCAGAGCATGGCAGCAACGCTTCTTTCTCCTGGCAAATGCACTGTAGATTCCTATGGATAATTAGAACTAATTACAGCTAAACTACCTGTAATTAGCCCTCTGATCTTACAAGCAGAGCTCTGACATGGGAACTCGTATTGCTACTGCTAACATGCGCAAATTACTGTGATGGCCACCGGATAATGTCTTTCACCAGAGACTGATCTGGCTTTAAAGCAGCAGATGTGGGATTCTTCCCTTGAATTCTCAAGAATTTGCCATCAATAGCGAACATGAAGGTCCAGGGAAGTCTGAAACACGCGAGTAGTGAGGACAGACCCAGATGATCTGGCTTCCGTTAGGTGACTTGTGTCTTTACAAGCCAAATCTCCTTTCATTTAAGCCACCAGGTCCAGCCCCTGCCCCTCTTCTGCTGCATCTCTCTCTACTGGTGCCTCAGCTGTATCCTAGGGATGACCGATGTGATCGCTTCCAACCCCATCACTAATGGCACTGCTGAATATCAGCAGTCCTAGAGCTGGCCAAAGCTCTGGCCTCCTCCCAGCCAGCTCAGATCGTGGCTTGGCTTAAATCCTTATGACCTTATCGACCATTTCCAAGCCCCATCACGTTTTCAGCCAAAGGCCCTTGGATCAACTCTCCGTTAAGATGTGGCGAGGCAGCCTCAAAATGCTTTACTAAAATTCAAATATTTTACATTCTCTTATGTCTCCTTCATGCACTTAATTTTGAAATTCCGTCAGAAAACCAATCAAGTTTCTTCTGTCAAGTTTCAGTCTATATAAACCACCCTCGGTATCCCTCGTGGTTACATTAAGCCGCTCAGGAAAACAAAATCCTGTGGCTGAGTGTTTGAATTACCTTTGTCTCCTCTCTAATACTAGTTAAAAGGTTCATTTCAAGCTTTACAGCTCTAGAACAACTGTAAGCGAAATATACCCTGTGTCATCTAATCGTATCACTCATCTCCAATTTATCGTAAGGTGAAGGTTCCTTTATAACAGATGCAACATTCCGATTTTTCTCCTAACTCACGCAAAATAAACAACAATTTTATTCTGTTATGTTATTATTATTATTTATTTTTTTTTAAGAGTTGTACTACTGAATTATTCCCTTTAAATTCAAAACACTGAAGTGCCAACATCTGGCCTCTCTGCTGAGCCTGCTCTAAAGATGTGTAGGTAATTACTGCAGGCAGGAGGATTTGGAAAAATAAACCTAAGATTAGAGAAAACGGTATTTTAACACAAAGGGAAGAACTTCCACAGCGGGTGTTTTGAAAATGGGTAGCAAGTAGTTCTAGTCAGAGTACCTGCATTTCAAAGACCCCTCCTGCTCCTGTCCAAGCAATATTTCTTCTTCATGGTTTTAATTTGCCATTGCTACTTATAGTCTGAATAAACATGTTAAATACTAACAGTGCCAATGCTTTAAAAAAAGCATTATTAAAAGAAGTCGGGTTTTTTAATTGTAATTAAAAATATTCCAAAATGAAACAAGAGACAAGGGGGGGGGGACCAAGACCCCTGATTCAGATTCACACGCAATTACCACACAATTAAAAGGTAGCGGAAGAATCGGGAAAAGATGGAGAATAAATGTGATAAATACTAACAGTGCCAATGCTTTAAAAAAAGCATTATTAAAAGAAGTCGGGTTTTTTAATTGTAATTAAAAATATTCCAAAATGAAACAAGAGACAAGGGTTCTTGGACCAACACCCCTGATTCAGATTCACATGCAATTACCACACAATTAAAAGGTAGCGGAAGAATTAGGAAAAGATGCAGAATGCCCAAAGTTTGCCTCGTTCAAAAAATTAGGCTAAAGGGCTTTAAGAGCGTGCTGTTCAGTTTACTCTTTTGATTGCTTTACCACTATGTAAATCAATTTGTTAATGTTCCTTACAAAATGCATGAGCCAGTTATACTGACAAACACACAAAGCTCATTCGTAATTAGCAGTTAATTAGTACGAAGGAACAGATGCTGTTAGAGTTTCAGCAGGCGAACAGGTTCTGTAAACAATGCTTATAAATCTAAATGAATTTATTAACCACAATGCAACTGTCAACATTTTGCTGGCAACCATACAAACATGGTGGAATCCCCCAACCATCTTTACAACATATTAATAATCGGCGTGTCAAGCGAAGTCTATCAGGCAAGTCTCACTTGCTAAGTGCCGGCAGCTTCCTACTTAATCTTGTTATGTCACTTCTCATGCCCTAATTCCTCGGGCCCTCAGAGGAAAGAGCTCCAGCCACCAAAGTTAGCCCAGATTGAGCACGGACTCACCTCCAACACCCCTCCAAACAAAGGTGTGTTTGCAAGAGGAGTGGTTTGGTTGGCGTCGATACCTCGAAGGAGCTTCCAGGTACTGAAATCCAAGGAGCAGCAGGCTCAGCTCTGCAAGTTCCCCTCGGTTCACCAAGAGTTTGTGGTCATTTTCTTTAAAACCATTAGCGCTCGAGGAGAGATTGCTACTACGAAGGCATCTCCAGATCTCATCCGCTAAAAATAACTAAAGGTCAATTATTTCCACTCTCCATTTCTAAAATGACGCAGTCAATAAGCTGCTGTAGGACGCTTTAGAGCTTTTATTATTTATTTTTCTTCAGTTATCTGGGTAGATGTGGATGGCTCAGATAAAAAGAAAGCCTCTTTTAAGCATTTTCTAGATGCAACTGTGAAAATAGTATCAAGACACAACCACCTTGAGACGCAGGCGTCTGGCCAGGGGCCAGTTCTTAGCCTAAGGGCAACCGTGAAGACACCTTAGTGACCTCACTGCTGTCAATCTCTGCGTGTCACACTGCGATGCCACCTTGATCTATCACACCATTTCAGCACTGGAAAATCCTAATAAATTTTTTAAAGTCGTATTATGGCTTGCTTTATTGATGTTCTCTTTTACACCTACATTGCTTTCGATCACTCCTTCCTCCTCTCCCTCCAAAGGATTCTGACACCTCCTCACCACCTTCTGTACTCGTTTCCAGTAACCACTCCAGGATTCGTGGTACACCAGCACACAGAAAAGGATGAGAACACCCTGAGTGTATTAAATTCTCCAGAGCTTCCCAGGGGAGACTGCTTGGCTTGCTTCTCACAGGCTCCAGTCCCGTCGCTGCACTGTTACTGGGACCAAAAGCACAGAGGATGGGGGAACCCGTTCTCTGCTGGCATCAAGCACTGGGCAAATGAACACGGGGTGTTCATGATAGAGCTTCAGAAAAATCAAATTCCTCTCTTTCTCTCATGAACACAAACCTGGAAAACAGATCCTTGGCTGGTTTATCCTGAAGAGCAGCAGCGGCTCCTTTTACACAGGGAGTCAGGAGGATTTTTTTTAACCTTTTTTTTGTAAAAAATGGATTTTTTTATATAAGAGAAGGTCCTGCCTTACTCTTTCTGTAGAAGCTGACAGGTCTGCTGGCACTCTCCTCCTCCCTATTTCCATCCCCTTTCCATGGTCTCTCAAAGGGTTCTTAAACTGATCAGCACCAGATTGCAAACAGAAGCTGGAATATCTCCTCTGGAATCCTAAGGATGTGCAAGAGCTAGAATCACACTGATGCGTCAGCTAGAAAATCATTAACTACTAGTTCAACTCCACAAGTTTCTCCTTAGCTCTTTTGAGGAACAAGGAACAGCGTTCCATTCAGATAGGATTAAAAAACCAACAAAGAGGATGAAGCGTAACACCTCCGGCTACCATAAGCAATCTATGAGCTCTTAACGGCTTTAATGTGGATATCAAAACCTTAAGCAAATAAAGTTTTCCTGGTTTTTTCCTGAAGTTAATGATACTATTACTTCCCGACATTGTTCTAAAAGGTAGGGTCCTGCTTTTGCTCCCTTTGGAGGCTGTGGCATAGAGACAAATGGCATCTTATTTTTGAAATTCTGTGCCCCCTGCCAAAATGGACATTAATAAACACTTAAATTTAAGAAAAATTCAGTTAAAAAAAAATTGAAAAAAATACTCTGTTGACTAATCACAGGCATTGTACCATGGTAAATTTCTGAGCCAGGAAGAATTATAAAGCGAGTTATCCTGAAACCAAAGTGGTTAATTCATTCACAAACCACCAGCTTCTTTCTGTTTTGAGGACCAGGGGCTCCCATTGGCTTCAGGTCACAGTCACAGGCAGTCAAACAATGATGAAAAGTTAATTTATCTGAAAAGTTTATTAATAAATACCTCATTTGTAGATCTTTAAATACACCTGTGAAGCTGCCACAGGGTGCTCACCTTGGTCTTGGCACACTTGGGACTATCACTGCATGATTTTTGGAGTATTTATAGATAAAAGAAGGATGATTTACAGGGTGGGAGACAAAACCCCCATTTTAAGGACTCTCAAATACTAGGTCAATTAAAAGAAATGCAGTAGAAATTCAATGTTTATACACCAAAGACCCAAATTCCAGCTTTCTCCTGCAACCCTTGGACATCTCGGGAGGGCAAACCAGTAGGAGCTAGAAAGCTGGAGGAAGGAGATGACTCGGTGGGACAAACTGACAGACAGGGAAGAAAGAGGAACTGCCTCAACATGAGAGATGCTGCCTTTGGCCAAGAGCCAGGAGGGGCCACGGCCTTGGACCAGCAGGTAGAAACCTTCACCTCGGGCTTTCTGAAGCTGCAGACGAGGTCCAATAATTTCAGGAACTTCCTAAATTCCACAGACTTTTTCTTGGGATGGTGTTTGAAAATCGCGGACAGTAAAAGCGCACAAAAGCAGCTTCCGAAGTCAAATGAAACATTATTCCAGGCAGGTACGTGTGGCTGGAGCCGTTCCTCTGATGTAAGGGCACATTTGATCTAATTGGAAAAAATATTTCAAGTGCACTGGGAATAGTCACTGTTAACTGAATGCAACAACGAAAAAGGGAAAGGGAAAAAAAAAAAAAAAAGAGCATGCAGACCCGAGGGAATTACCAAATCAATTAACAACTAATTCAGGAACTAATTTCTGCATTGCCTCTTAGCACAAAACTGTATCTTTAATTTCTCCTGCAATAAGCATCACCATGATAGTCCTAACACACTCTGACGCTTTAAATGAGTTTACAAGTATCTCTTTTTGATTGGCTATATAACATTATTTCTTCACAGTTCAATGCAACCACAGCCAAGTGCTCTGAAATATTTAATTATACCGGTAGCTACCAGTTAACAATTTGCAGAACCGCGGCGAGCACAAAAAAACATTTTACAACTAGTCATCAGCTAATTAAAACCACGGCAAAATGTGTATGTTCTGATTATAAACAATTGCGGAGGAATTACACAGAAGATTTCAGCACTAAGAGTATTTGGCTAAACCCAAACCGCACCCTTGTGTTTGTACAAGCGGATCTGGATCCTGATTACTGTGATTAGACACAAGTGTGACAGAGGAAATTACTCCTCACGCCAGATATAAATAAATATAACCATGTCATCTGCCAGTTCCTTGGAAATCACAGCCTCTCTCGAGTTTTCGAAAGCCGCTCTCCAGAGACACTGATTCGGGCTTGCAAATGACTGTCACAAAGCCCTGCACGAGCATCAATACACAAAAACCAAAGCAGCAGCAGTTTTGGTGACTGCTTTGGTGTAGAAGATGGAGCAGAAGCAGCATCACAGTGGTTTGGGGCTCTGTGACAGTGAACGGAGCGTGTGGGTGCTGGTAGTACCTGCATTGGAAGCTGTGTTAGATACAGAAGACACAAATATAACACAGGTAAGAATATCCTAGAGTTGTGTGTGCCCTCCAGACAGAATCACAGAATCATTCTGATTGGAAGAGACCTTCCAGATCATCAAGTCCAACCATTAACCCAGCACTGCCAGGGCACCACTACCCCATGTCCCTCAGCACCACATCTCCATGGCTTGGAAACCCCTCCAGGGATCAGGGGACTCCACCCCTGCCCTGTGCAGTCTGGGCCAGGCCTGGGGAACCCCTTCCATGAAGAAATTGTTCTTCATGCCCAACCTGAACCTTCCTTGGTGCAACTTGAGGATGTTTCTGACCCCTCCCGAGTCTGACCTCCTGTCAGGGAGCTGTTGAGAGCCAGGTCTCCCCTGATCCTCCTTTTGTCCAGGCTGAACACTCCCAGGTGCCTCAGCTGCTCCTCACAAGACTTGTGCCCTTGACATCAGACATTTTTATTTCTAAATGTAACCTGATTTCGAAGGCAGACCAGGGAGAGAAGCCACAGGACGAGCCGTAGCGCTCAGCGGTGGGTCACAGGGCCCGCTAACGCGGTCGCTGCAGCACCGCGTGCCCGTCCTGCTCGTGCTGTACCGTTTTCTTTCGCCCTGTCGAGTCGTATGAATTAAGCAAGAAGAGATGCTAAGTTGGTTGCTTATTTGCTCTCTTCTTTTGGTAGCCTCAAAGTAAACATTTACATTCAGGAAACCTGCTGCAAAGAAGCATTTGTTGTTTGTGACGGTGGCGGGTCTCGGCTCTGACACTTGCCTGGAGCACTACAGTGCTCTTCTGCTCGCGAGGACGACTAAGGACATCAGCGTGACTGACTAGACGTGGCAGACGATCTCTTTTCAAAACCTATTTCCAAGACATCACCATGCTTGCTGAAACGCTCTAGCAGCTGTGGAGACAGCCCTGGGTATTTTAGGGGAAAACCAGAGTTCAGGTACGATGTTCTCACTGGTTTAACAGGAAGGAGCCGGATAACAGAGAGCCGTGTTTTTATTCCACACAAGAATTGTGCGACTGTTGCCGGACACACAAACGTCTCCCCAGCTAGAGGTAAAAATTAACAAAGGAAAAGGAGGTTAGGAAGAGGAAAAGCTCTAGTCAAGCAGAGGCAGGACTGACCTGCAGCAGTAGGGAACTGAAGAGAAGACGGCGGCTGAGCAGCACAGAGCAGGAGGCAGGCAGGAGGTCAGGAAGATAACGTGGGGCAAAGTCCATTAAAATCCAAATTCAGCTTTCAAAACCTCTTGTTTGAAGCCAAGCAACGCAGACTGATAAGGAATAAGCGCGTTGCAGTCCCGCCTCTTCGGGCGAAAAGGTTACAAATAGACAAGCGTGGAAATTCAGCCATTGGAAAAAGAAGGGGAGAAATGCAAATGGGCAGCCTGAGCTTGGACGTGCTGAAGGAGAGAAGGAAAACGGTTGGAACCAGAAACTCCTGCCTCACCTCGCTTAGTCCTCTAAGCGAGGAGAGCCCAGGTGGAGAAAAAAGAATCACTGAGAAATGAAACAATTCCCAACTTCCCAGAGATTCTTTCCACAGAGCGGCACACAAGGTATTAAAGGAATTCGCTAGCAAAAAACCTTAATTAAATAAAAATCTCCTGTTTTGGCTTTAAGTACATCTTAAAAATAGCACAGCTTTTTCCCTTAATAGAGAAGTTTTTGACGAATCGATTCAGTTAAATCCTTCTAAGGGTAGGACACTTGGGAGAGGATTGAGAATTGGCAACACAACCGCCAGGCTCAGAACAAAAAAGTTAACAGGGAATTCTCCTGAGTACACAATTTGATGTCAAATTTACTTTAAAAAAATAATAAATTGATGATACGGGATCATAAGTGGTAAGAGAACTTCACAAATATTTCAGAAGCTACTTCACCTAAGTGACATTTTTTTCGCCTGAGACTCGTTGAAAGCATTTTCAAATAAACTTTGCCAAGTTTAATACTGGTTTTTATAGATTTCAGACGTAGGTTGTGAAGTTCCAGTTTTGTTTACACCTGTCTTCAAAAAAACCAACCAACCCACAACTCCAGGAACCGAACTCCTCTTCATGAAAAGCAGAGCAGAAATGTCACCCTTGCTTGCTGACAAAGCCTCTACCTTAGGCCTGACCTAAAAAATACTTACAACATTTTGTTCGGAGTTAAAACAAAAGGGACAAAATACTTAGTTTCGTTATGATTACTTAAATACGCTGAGCTGGTAGGCAAAGGTCATTTGGAATCACACCTCAAAGCAAAGCCTGGCTGCGATATTGGACATTCTCCATTAGCAGAGCCATTTGCAGATGGAGAGGAGCGAATGGATTCTGAAGTTCACCTTTGTAAGTCATGGATGGCAAATTTTTCGCCATGTCATCAGCGTAACATTAACCATTCGAACATCTTTTCATCCAGACTTCCAGTTTACCGTTCCTAAACAAGGCAGGAATTTGGTAGGGAGGGAGGGAGGCGTGAGAGGTGCAGCACCTCCCAGGGTAAGTCAAGGGTTGAGGCAACCTGCCAAAATCGCTTCTGACCAGTTTGGGGTAGAAGAACAGTCAAGGTTATGTAGTTGGGCTAAATAATAATATGAACATCTGTGATGAAGTTGAAATGGCAAACAGAAGAAGGTCTGGAAGCAGAAAGTCAAGGCCAGCTCTTACGTATTTATTTACACTCTAATCCGGGGAGGAGGGGGAATGGGGATGGGGGCAGGAGAGGAAAAAAAAGAAAATAAAATAAAAAAAAAGAAAGAGCACACAGCTGCCATCCCAAAACCAGACCTCCCATCTGCCACCCACGATTTGCATGTCACCTTCTCCAGGCTCATTTGTACTTCATTAACTGCCATTGACTTAACAAGATTTATGCAAATGACACCATAGGAGCTCGCTAACTCCCACTGCAATCAAGTGATTATGTATGTACAATTCTCCACAGCAATGAAAAATTAATACATGACAAGCCCCCTCACCGCTGAGCTGAGCTGCTTGCTTTTATTTTTCTTGTTGTGCC
Organism: Todus mexicanus; assembly: GCA_013389965.1. Classification (NCBI taxonomy): domain Eukaryota; kingdom Metazoa; phylum Chordata; class Aves; order Coraciiformes; family Todidae; genus Todus; species Todus mexicanus. The sequence continues at coordinate 1,341 of WEIS01038761.1, read as the reverse complement.
TTTTTTTTTTTTCTCCATCGGAATATGCCCTACTGATAAAGATCTAGCAAGACCACAGAAAATAAAGTTATTTTCCCAAACCACAGCAAAAAAACCCCCACCAACCATCCTAGAAAGCACATCACCCTAAACCGTACAGCTCAGTATGTGCTTCGAAATATTCTGGGGACAAGTCTTCATTTTCAGAATAAATGGTTTTGAGCTGAGGATGCTCCAAACATAAGAAGCTGTTCACCCTAAGCTTGCTTTAAGGGTAATAACATTAACGATGCTACAGAAGACGGCTTCAATATTTTTAGTTTAAGCAGCCCAGAACTTTATATGGATTTCAACTTTGGGCTAATAACGTTCCAGCCATTTCCTGACTCCACTGGATTAGTAGAAGATATTTAAATAGCACACAAGGAAGACTTGTATTTTCTTTTTTGGAGAATTACAGCATTTGCAGTTCTCAAAGGATGCTAAAAGAATGGGATTTAAGGTGTGCTGACACTGCTACGCATCCAGAGGGTGTTGGTACCTCCCTGGGAAATTTGCCTTCCCAAAATTTCACTCAACTTAAGAACAGTTGGGCAGAAGTTAGTAACCACATTTTAAAAACACGCCTGCTTCTCATTGCCTAAGGTTTGGGAGCAAGAAGGTTCGTCAGAACAGTTTTCCATGGCTCAGCCTAATACAACCATATTTAGCACAGCAGTGAGAAGAGATTATTAACATTTAGAAAGGACAGAAAGAACAAGAACACTAACTCCTTTCGACCAGATTGCTTTAAGTTAAGGGAAAAGCCCTGAAGGAGCGAGGTTTCCTTGGAAGGAAAGATGCCATTTACCATTTTGTCTGGTTCCCCCAAATCCTCAAGGATTCAGGGATTGAGAACAGGGGTTCAGGAGTAAGTCGCGACTCTTGGCTTCTGATCAAAAACCGCACCAGGCTCTAGTGGCTGGATCCCAGAAAGGCTGTAATCCAGAATTAGCAGAAGCTCTTCATGCCAGCGTAGCTCGCTTCACAAGAGGTGAGAGAAATCGGGAGAAATTATATGTCCCTAAAAACCTCTAGCAGTTCAAACTGTCTCCCAAAATCCAAAAGCATCCCCCTGGGTATAGGCATCAACCACAGCTACGTTGGTTCGAGAGCTGCAACACAGAGCTATGAAAAAACCCTGTAGCTGAGACGAATGACAAATGCCAGTATCTGGCACCTGTAGAGTCCACCACGAACACAGTCACCACATCAGTATTTTAACTCATTGACGCCTCTGCTGATAGCATCTCTCCATCTCCTCGCCTGCCCGAGAACGTTCAGGTTGGGCACGAGGACGACTTTCTTCCCCACAAGGGTTCC
>WEIS01038758.1:3964-39023 GCA_013389965.1 Todus mexicanus | reverse complement strand
TCTGGAACAGGCTGCCCAGAAAGCACTGGAAGAGGCCCTAAGCAACCCCACCTGAAATTAATACTGGTACTGTTTGCTGTAAGTGGGTAATTGGATGGCTAAACTGGAGGACCTCTAGGGTAGACCTCTAGAGGTTCCTTCCAGTCTAAATTGTTCTGCGATTCTATAATTCTGATTGCAAAAAGAAAGAGGAGATGTTTGGCAGTCAAGAGCAAGAAAAGAGCAAAGCTTCCTGAACACAGTATAGAAATTCCTTATACCAAATTTATTGGCAAAACACCAATATACCTGCCTATAGACCACAATTTCTGACCCAGTGAGCGTGAAATTGGCTCTGCATATATAAGCCTACACACAGACTTGGACTTTGGAGTGCTGGAACTTGTGAAGAACAAGGGAAATTAGAGCAGTAAAGAAAACAGGCAACAAATTCTTGACAAAAAAAGTTGAAATTAGATTTTTTTAGAGTTTTACCCTAAATACTGTTCAGTGATAACAGTAGGTACTGAAATGAAGAGCCATACATACCTTCGTTCCTGCTGATCTCTATGTCGGCAAAGAGTCCAATTTTGATGACTTGCCATAAAAGACCCAAAACCAGGTAAGGTTTCCCTTCTTTTAAGTCTTCAGCTCCAATGTTAACAACATGGCACCCAATGGCTGAAGCAGAGTTCAGGGCCAGGTTCAGATTTTCCTAGGGAAATAAGAGAACTTCCAAATGATGCAGTAACTGGAGAGCTGAGGATACAGGAAAGAAGCATAGCCAAAACAAGTGACATCCGTGAGCAGCTTAATTGTGAATGCATTCATACAACAGTTTGGATTGGAAGGGACCTTTAGTCATCTAGTCCAATCCCCCTGCAGAGAGCAAGGACATCTTCAGCTATAGCAGGTTGGACCTGCTCGAATAGGCTGTGTCTTTCTTGTGCTGAGGGCTCCAAATCTGGACACAGTACTCCCAGTGGGGTCTCACCAAAGTAGAGTAGAGGGAGAGAATCACCTCCCTCAACCTGCTGGCCACGCTTATTTTGATGCAGCCCAGGATACATGTCTGACCACATGGAGCAGGGGAACACAGAGTCTCCTAGGATTACAGGTAAATTCTGGGTCCCAACATAGAGGTGGAAAGGACCTCTTTGGCAAAGGTGAAAGACATCATGTCATCAGAGCTCAGAGCATGTGTCTGCATTCAGAGTGATGTCCTGGCTCAACCCTCATTATCAAAGCCAGGCTCTACCTATAGCTAATGCACAAGCACATGTTCAACTGCAGACTAAGTTTCAACATGGGGCAAGCTCTCCTCCATTCAGTCTTGCACACATGGAGAAATGAGAGAGCTACAACCCAATCAACTGGTAGATATTCCAGGCTTGGCTTTCCCTAAGCACTATGCAAAAGCCCTAACACCTACAATGTAAGTAAGTTTCTAGCTGGCAATCTAACCAAGAAGCACATGGTGATAGGAATCAGTATGAATAAACCTGTTGAGCTCTTAACCTTGTAGTTCAGCCAGGGTCAGAACTTGTCAAACCTGGATATTTTCTTTGAGAACTTTGGAGCATGGTTTGGGAGCATTCAGTGGAAGCAGAAGGATTCTGTGATTCACGGTGAGGGGTAGAAAGAAAGTGTTGTTTTCAGGTATGTTCCTTCACCAGTTCCTTTCCATTTAAAAGAAAAGGTTTAAGAAAAACTGACCCACAGGTCTGCACTATACAAAAAAGTGGCTTAGTAAACAGAGAGCAAGTAAAGTAGGCAAAGAAGCCTAGAAAATACAATTTATCACACAGATTTGCCATTTTTCACACGAATTTCATCACTGCTGGCATGACAGAGAGATTTGATTAGATACAAAATGCAGAGGGAGACATAGTGTAAATTCTCATAAGCTAGAAAAATTGGTACATTTCAAATTAATTACCTTTTCTCCACCAGACAGCTGTAAAAGGGTTAAGTTAAAGTGGAAGCTATATTGATCAAATCATGTCTGTGTGTGACAGGGATTGATCTGAGCTGCATCGCTAAGCTATGGTGCTGACCAAAATGATTAGAACTAAAAAATGTGTTATACAGCATAAAAATTCAATTTAATGGCTTCTGAGCTTACTTGAGCCTGGCTAATGTTCCATCAAATCAGAGTAGCTGAGGGCTAAACTGGGTTAGGTTCATATCTATTCCATATACCTATTTATATTCTGTGCCCAGACACTTAGATGCTGTTCATATAAAAATATCTCTCTGCATACTGCTGTGTGAGTAACACAATAAACTTTAAATAGGTGAAAATTAGCTTTTTTGTCCAATTTTTAAATTGTACACATGTGCACATAACAGAAATAAAGAAGGGATTCAGTGTTTAAGGTAAAATGACACGTATTGTAAAAGGCAGGCAAAAGCCATGGTCCCACCTCAGGTATGTTGCACACCACAGTTCCTGGATCACAATTACTGTTTTGATGAGGACAACAGACTGAAACGCAGCAGTCATGAATTCAAGTCCACAGCCATGCCTGTGAGACCTTGGATGTGAGGTTTAGCCTTCTGAGAGCTACTCCAACTGGAATTGGTCACTCTATTATCTAGTTGCTCTTGCATTTATATGGCATTTACGCCAAAGACAGCTACAGCTTTGAACTAGTACACACTGTACATTGGGCCAAGTGCACATACAAACACAGTTTGTTTAGTCAAATTGTTCATAAGTTTGGAAAGAAATGGAAATAAAAATTCATGTTTTTATGATGCAGACCTGAGAATCTCACTTTGTCACAAACAACTCTGCCTGATTGTGTTGGGCAGAGCCACAGTATCTTCAGTCTGTGTTCTAAGTGACTATAGCAAAGCATCCTAAGAGGAAAAGCAAAGAATCTTATTGTATTTTACTACCTGTATTGTGAAGGGCGTGAGTTTCTTTTTGTTGATTGTTCTCTCATCAATGGTATCTGGCACTGAAAAGTTGATCATCTTACTGGAAATAAAAGAAAAATCATCAAGAAATACACTACTAGTTACGTGTGCACAAAATGCAGATACAGCCTTTGTCACTACACTGTAGGACAAGTCAAAGAATAGGAGAGTTACTGAACAAATATAGTCAGCCTCTGTTTTAACACGTATACAAAGAGGCACACAGACAATACTCAAGCAATTCCGTATGGTCACATGCATATTGTACTATAGATGTAAGACCAAGAATGCCACAAGTTGTGAGAGAAGTTTAGTGTGCAGAAAATTTCTGTGAAAGCACTCAGTATCTTGTGCTGCTTCATGTGAACCTCTAAAAGTCCTTGGACAAAAATAAAACCAAGTAACTCCTCAAATTTCACTGACTTCATCTTGTTGCAAGGGTCCAGAGGCAACAAAAACATGAAAAAAAGCTTTGTATATTTAACAATAAAAGCAGCAAAAACCCTAGCATTATTAAGGCCTTGCAAAGATTCATGACCTTAATGCAAAGTCAGCAGCTTCCATTTAAGCAGAGACGTGAGTTTCTGCACGCTCATGGTTCCCATGTGTGAGAACAATTGGTATTACTCACCAAAGCACTATGCCATCACCGACCGCCTGGAAGAGGTCATCTGTTTCTGGATTCATTGGAACCACGTGCTTACAGTCAGGGTCCTTCTCAAGAGCTTTATTAATCCAGTTGACAAAGGCATACTTCTCTTCCTCTGTGGACACAACATCAAATCCATCAGTTTGCTATGCAATACCTCTACCATCATTCTACCTACAAAGAGTAGGACTCCTGGGGGAGAAGACTCACCCACCAGTGTGACTGATCAACAAACCCCTGCAAAGGAAGAAGGGTCTGAGGAGATAGGCAAATGAGCTGAAGACAGCAACAGGTTTGGGCTGGTTAATATTCCTTCCATACTTCTTCCCACTGACTGGGGTTTCCCAGTGTCGTGAAGGCAGGCATATTATAGAGAATGGTAATGAAGTTCATGTGGATCTACTGCATGATGCAGTTGCCATGCTCTGCTAAGAGTAATTTGTAGTTGACAACATAATTTGAATGCAGTGTTGCATCACTCCGCTAAAGTGAAATCTCACGTAACATTCAAATAAGTGGATTCTGCATTGTACATTACACCCTCCCCATGTGGAATATCTAGAAGAGCCTGGGCAAGATTGGACTCTGACAAGGGGCATTTAGAGGGTAATGGGCAAAAATGTTCCCTATAGTCCAACAGGGCTGTAACGTAGCTATGCTGTACCAGAAACAGCTCACACCACCCCCAGCAGCTCAAAGAAGGTGTCCTCTGTGCTGAGATGGGTGGAGATCTTGGAAGCATACTCCACTCTCCCTTCCCTGGAGAAAACAAATCAGTTCCCCACCCTGTCTGGACAAGACAGCCAAGGGTGAGAGGGTGCAACCTCCTCCCTGTGGAGCTGCTTCAGAGTGGGCTGTGCCTAGGAGGCAGCAGAAGCAACCATGGGTGTCCCAAACTATAAGCTTGGAGAAACAAGCTGGGACAAGAGTTCTGATAAGGTTGTGCCCTCTTTAGGAAAGGTCAGGAGCCATTTGGTTACAGGTGAGTTTTAGAGAGACACTATCAGACAACTGGTAAAATGTACACGGAAATGGGTTAGCACCAGCAGGGAAACTGTGCCTTGCCTCACTGGTGAGCAGGGCCAGCAATGTGCCAGGGACTTTGTGTGGCTGCAGCCATGCCAGGACACTGTTCTCCAGAAGAGCAGCAACACATTTAAGGTAAGAGAAGCTACGCTGGTTGGAGCTTTCTCCCATAGCCACAGCTCTGTCCAACCCAGTAATACAGCTCACATTACTTTGTTAAAAGAAGGAAGGCCTTCGACAGTTTTGAAGAAAGGAGAAGTAAAAATATGTTTCTCCATCCCAAGGGAAATTCCACTACTTTAGCATTTGTGTTTGTCCCAGTTCAGACAAGAAAAAGAAGCTTTTTAAACAGAAAAAGAAGTCCCATAAAGTTTTCAGTTTCGATCTGCTCAAGTTTTTCGTAACAATCTAGAATCTAAGAACCTACTCTGGTGCATTGTCACCTTCTCAACTCTTTGCCTTGCACCATCCTTGCCTGAACAGCTGCCAAAGCTCTCTGAGGCCAGAGCACCTGGTTTTGCACTAAGATAAGATGCAGATGATCACTATGGGCACACCTGTTCCTCGTTGCTTTCAGTGTAAGAAAACTGTACCTACCCGAGTAAGAGTGTTGTGTGCCAGCACTGGACTGCTCAGATGTCCCACCAATAGCGCAGATCCCCTCCTTTTTGTTGATTTGTTTTCTGAACGACTTAGCAACATCATCACTCTTCAGGTTTTGGAAAATCTTTAAAGCACAAGAGACAATTTTAAAATTTTGAAGAATTAAATCAAGCTAAAACAGCGCGCTCGTAGATGAGGAAACGTCCTTTCTGCTTCATACACAGGGAAGCACAGCTTGCATGTTACTTACTGGGTTTCTGTGTAAAATCTGTGTATCTGCTGTGGTAGAACAGGATCATACACAGCTTGTATGTTTTCAAAGGAGTTAATAATGATCAGCTAAGTAACAGAAATGTACACGGTATGAAACCATAGAACTAAAACGTGCAGAAGGAAGGCCTTCGACAGTTTTGGTTTGAAGAAAGGAGAAGTAAAAATATGTTTCTCCATCCCAAGGGAAATTCCACTACTTTAGCATTTGTGTTTGTCCCAGTTCAGACAAGAAAAAGAAGCTTTTTAAACAGAAAAAGAAGTCCCATAAAGTTTTCAGTTTCAATCCGCTCAAGTTTTTCGTAACAATCTAGACAGAATGTAAACTTTGTGCAAGTTATAAAACTGAAAAACTTTATTCTGCTGCATCAGCCAAACGGAAAGATATTAAGTCTATTCAATAATCATCTTCATCCATGTAACCTGTCCCAGTCAATTGCAGGATTTCTAGATGCTCTCATCTTTTCCAACAAGAGGACTCCTTGGATTACCTAGGTGCCCATGAGACCTGTGTTTGTGCCTCTGCTGTGCCCTGAGGACCACCTTGAGTATCCCACTTGGCATATTACTTACTGAAATAAGTAACATCTTACTTACTGAAATAAATTCATCAAAACTGATCCTGCCATCCCCCGAGGTTGTCAAATTCTGAATGAGTTCTCTGGCTTTATATCCTGGGAGAGGGAGATTAGCTGCCTTTAACACGTCTGTTAGATCATTGGCATGGATGAAGCCATTCCCACCGATATCTGCAAAGATTAAAGCAAACATTTAGATTCTACACTAGCCCAATGAAATGTATACACATAAAGGCTGTTGGTTTTACTTTACCCAGGGAAAGGTACATTAAGATTTGTTTTCCTGAAATCCAAGATTTTCAAACACTGTGGTGTCATTCATACCCAAGAAAAAATTACCATCACCATATAACACAAAAAACCTCACTGGGGTGAATTTATATGTTTTAGACATATAGTAATATCTTAACAAAGCTGGCTTTAGATGGATAAAATTGATTTTCCAAGGTTTACATATTGACAAACATATGATTTATAGAGGGAGTATCCTGTCTACAGAACAGCTAAAGAAAATGGAGTTGATGCAATGCAGAGTTACACCTTAAACAAGCATATATTTGTAGATCTAACTTCGTGATTTTGGCCTGTTTTCTGCATCTAGTATCATCAGAAGTCATAAGTTTAGAGGCCTGGAACTGCATATGGCCATCTTTAAAACAAAAACTTGAGTGTTTCTCGTCAATGGTGCTAACATGGATAGTCCTGCTGAGCCTGTTGCAAGATGTGGGCTAGGATTTTATGAGAAGATCACTGATACAGGTTAAATAGCCCTTTCTTGTTCACCAGCTTGTAAGAATCTCCACAGATATAAAAGGAAACTGAATCTATTGCATGGAGACTTTGTTAAAACATTATGGACATGTACATATTTATGTACATAATTAGATATATACGTATAATTGTTTTTTACCATAGAATCATAGAATGATTTGGGTTGGAAGGGACCTTAAAGATCATCTAGTTCTAACCCTCTTGCCATGGGCAGGTGCACCTTCCACTATATATTTATGTGGGTTTTGTTCTGCAGGCCGTTCTTCACCAGCCCAGAGGCGAGGTGATTGCAAAGAAGCATGTGCCATTTTCCTGCATGGTGAGTTGCAACATGAGTCACTTGTGGCACGCTGCAAACAGACACTCAGCTCTCAGCATCAGGAGCACAGATAAATACAGATGGCAAAGAGCATCCTATCTATTTCTGAAGTTGTACAATGAAAAGATCTGGACTTGGAGAGGGAACTGTCTGTGAGAGGAACAAGAGCTTCCTTCCAGGATTTGCTTTGTCAGTGCAGCAGGTGTACAGGACACACACAGACACCAGATGTTTAAGATTGCCAGCCTGGACTGCTGTGTGCTCAGAAATCAAACCACCATCATCTGAAGCAGCAAGGACAACACATTAACACGTAATCCCCACCAGGCTGACAGATCTGCTAATAAAAGTTAAGTGAGGTGTAAGAAACAAAACGACCTTTCCTTAGAATTTGGTTAGGCAGCAATGGGTCTGTATGACTTTAAAAGAGACAAATTGGAGACCTTGAAAGGCTTCGAACACACTTTAAAAATACATGGGGCTTGAAAGGTCATAGTAAAGGATTACAAAATTTGTAGCCATTTGCACATTTGTCCTCCCCAGAAAACAAAAACCTTTTGCCTTCCAAATAATTTGTCAGGAATAAACACTATGCTTAGGAATACCCTTGAGAGTATTTTCAGTGTGGTTTTATGCACAGCTTTTGAGGTTATTTCATAAACCCTGATGCTCACTGCCTTGCTATCTCCCTCCGGTAAGAGGCTACTGCTCTACTGTTTCATCTTGGAGGGCTGCAGTGGCAGGAAAAGGACTTGCTGTGGTTTCTGTGATACAGCAGATCAGCGCCAAAGTAAGTTCCATTTCCTTACGGCTGGTCAGTACATGAGAAAAGAGCTTCACACTTCTTCACTGTCTTTCCTGTTTGCTGCACTCACCGACTTTGCCGAAAGCCTCTTGTAGCTCTGCCATCTCCTCCTCTGAGAAGTGTGCTGTCGATGCCATTTCTTAGTTCTCTGAGTGGTAGGTCTGCAAGAAGAAAGCACTTGGTATTATTTGGTGCTTTGGGGGGTTTGTAATCATGATGAAAAAGAGGGGTTTTCACTTGGATTTTCAGTCTCTGAGCATCTCCCCATAGATGAAAACCCAGTTCCTCTCTGCATCTCAAAATCAATTGAAGCGGTAAAATCCTGCATATATTAAATACATGAAATCCCTCGTGTTGTTGTGCCAGGCTCTGCTCAAAATCCCAACAGTTTTATTTATACTAATTTCATTGGAATTAAGTCCTACCTGTATGGATCATCTGGCTCACAGCTCAAAAACAAGTTTTGGTAAAGTCTAATGCATGCAGACGACTTGTTGTATAAGCGACCCAGCCTTGGATCACCTTCATCTATGCAAAGATGACCCATGAGGAGCTGTGTAGATAGCTCAGCCCCGAGCTGTCCTAAAGCCACAGACCAAACACAGCAGTGCTGCACTGTGCAAAGAACTGAAACTTGAGCTGAGCCTTAAAATCCCTCAGCAAATAATACGCCCTGAGTCTCAACCCAAACCACTATTTGGTTGCCTGATAAAGTAAGATAAAGAGAAGCTGGAGAATCTCAGTGTTGGTTTCAGCCAACAACCTTGTGTATTCAGACAGTATAATCCAATAAGGCATAGTCTTGCCCACAGTCAGATAAATCAGGAGACAAAAGCCATAAGGTTCAGCTTAGGAACTAGGAATCACCTCTCCAACGTTACATCTTGCATGTATGGAGACCCTTCTCCCTTGATAAGGACATCAGCCAAGGTCACATTTTCTAGGGTTGAGAGCCCTTACCTGGAGGGCTAAGTGATCTTTAGCATCCTGTAAGTTTGTCAGTGTGCATGATTAGCTAACACATGTATAATACGTAGTGGGCTTTCTAGTTTGCTATAGTGTACTCTTGATTTAAAGTTGTAATCATGCATTCTTCCATTGTGAAAACCTGCATTAGTGGTGTATTAGATCTTGTGAGCAGCAAAGTTCAAATAAATAATTTGCTTAAACCTTGCAGTCTAGTCTTTTTTCACCACACTATCTCTGCTAACTTTTGTTTCTCATGGAAAAAGTAGACAAATTTGTGCTGGTTCTTGTTATTCCCTCTTTGGAAACACAATTCACCATGGGCCTCTTCAGCAGCACTGGCCGAGAAGCCCTGTCTGTTCCTGGAACTCTAGGTTGGAGCCAGAGCCCTGGGGGATGTTTGCACTGCCTGCCCAACGAGGAGGCTGGTCAGTCTTATGGGATGGATGGATGGATGCATGGATGGATGGAGAGTTCAGTCACAAGGTGTTCACAGAACCAGGTCAGGCTTCCCAGAGGGCTACATCCCTTTCTGGTTATAGAGAAAGTTAAAGCACCTGCCCCTCTAGGTACCTAACTCAGTGCCTGAGGTTGAGTGGCACTTTAAGTATAGGTGGCTAGAAGGAATTTTCCTGTCTTTCCTCACATCAGAGATATAATGCAGAAGGAGGGATTAGACTTCTTCTTTCTAGGTGCCTTTCTCAATAATCAGAACGGGAAACTTTACTTCTGTTGGTCACATCATTTAATACAGTGCCAGAAGACGCACATTATACCCTTCTGCTTTTTCATGAACCTATTGTCCCTTGCATCTACTAATGAGAAAATTGTTCAGGAGACAGACTCCCTATTATTCTGTATTTGCGAGAATGACTCTAGTGTCCTATGTCTCTTTAACTATTAATTAACCAAGCAACTATTTAAATAGAATAGAATGGTAACCTGAGATGATCCTGGAAAGCAGTTGCTGTCGCTACAGTGTTCAAATGAGGAAAAAAAGAAATCCAAAAGACCTCATTCCCAGACTAAAACCAACATTGCATCCCAGAGGTTTGGATTCCACACTTCATAGAAAGATATACAGGGATAATATAAAAAAATCACAAATTTGCCTCTACAAAGACACAGAGTTGTGTACAGCCTACCCAGGCTTCAGATTTAATGCTCTCCTGAACTCATGCATTGATTCCTTGTATCTGTGAAAACCACTATGGACACTGCTTTGAAATAGCCTAAGGGTAATCTCATGTGTTTGGCTTTTTGTCTGTTGTCTCCTTTGAGCACCATGCACCCTTTATCTGCTTCATCACTGTGATTTTAGGGTGGCGACAGCTTCCAGAGAAAAATCTGTTCATTCACCCCGACCTTCATAAGTAGAGAAATGCAGCATAATCCATAATGCAGTCGCACTTGAGGCATGAGAACCCATATGCAATTTTCAGCAAAACGGAGCTAGTGACTGCTACTGAAATACTAATAAAATATTAAAAATGATTCTAACCTCCATACTTTCAAGGATTACTGGTAACATTCCATTTGATCCACTAGCAATGTGGGTTATGGAGGTTATATAAGGATAAAATTACATCCATAGTCTTTGTCCTTCATCCTGGTATCTTTCCTGTCTCTGATTCCTCACCTACCAACATTTGTCTGTTGCATGCTGTATGTTTGCAACATGGGGATTACCTAAAAGGCACAACGACAAATGAAAATCTGAAAATTCATATTCCTATGCAAGAACACCCCTCTCAGTTCGGTCACTTGATCACGCTGTATAATTTGTGACAACATTTTAAAGTATTAAGGCTGTTCTAGAGCTTAATAAGAAACACCACAGGTTGTTGCCTATAATATTACTTTTGCAAAGAGTTTTATAACCTTGAGAAAAAAATTGTCACCAACACAAGGGTGAGAGGGAGAGGGCCTGTTTATAATGGCATGTAACAATAGGATGAGGGGCAATGATTTTAAACTAGAGAAGGGTAGATTTAGATTGGACCTTAGGCAGAAGTTCTTCAGTATGAGGGTGGTAGAACACTGGAACAAGTTGCCCAGGGAGGTGGCGGAGGCCCCATCCCTGGAGACATTAAAGGTCAGGCTGAGCAACCTGCTTTAGTTGAGGATGTCCCTTCTCACTGCAGGGATTAGATGACTAGATGACCTTTAGAGGCCCCTTCCAACCCAAGGCATTCTATGATTCTATAAAATGGACTTTTCTTGATTGCTTAAAAAGTTATGGCTTCTGATTAGTAATTAAATGATTTGTTAAATACAGAGAATCCTATTAACAGTATATGTAATTGGAGGGGGGGCATTTATACTAATAATACGTAATAGGACGAAGGGTTTTGCTGTAATTAACCCTTATGACATCTTTTTTAGGTCAATATTATCCACTCTGTTGTAAAGGTGCATATACTTAGCTGAGAAATTAGACCAATCTCTGCATCAAGCCTGGTATCGATAACTAAAAAGCTGCTCCCTGATTAGTGAGATTCAGACAGGCACCCTCTGTCAGCCAGCCTTATGCTGCCGTCTGCATAGCTCTTTTGGCAGGTCAGGTGCTTCGTAACCCATCACCTCTCTGACAGTTTGACCCTGGTGGTCATTGGAGTACATCTACCAAATAAAATCCATACCAACAAGAAAATCCCTTTATAGCCACCACCTCTACACAGTTTCAGGGTTACCTCTTGTCCTAGGTTCAGATAGGATAGGGTTAATACTCATCAGAAGCTGGCAAGGGGGGGATCTCAACCAGACCAGGTGTTATTGGATACCATATTGACATCTTGCCCAGCACATAAAGACAGGGATACCAAGGAAACCCTGGTGGAAGTTCACACCCCAGGGGTCAGTATTTTGCTCAGGCCTTGGTTCATTAGCATTTTGTTTATTTGGGTATATTTTTCATTGTTATTTATTGATATTGTTGCCCTTTTTGTTACTCATTTTGTTGTGCTGTTGTATTAAAGTCTCCTTTATCTAAACCCACTGAGTTTTTGTACATTTTCCTACCTTTTCTCCTTCCTGGGAGCAGGGGGGTGGCGGTGGTGTGTGAAGCAGCTACAAACTACACCACCTCTAGTCCCAGTTTTGGCAAGAAACTGCAATAAAGGCAGGGAAAGAGTTTAAAGACTTTGCAGTTGGTCTTCACCTGCAGCCAGAAAACCTCTGTGAAATGCATGAAAGCCCTCAAATTTACGCTCAATCAAATCCATAATTTTCAGACTAAAGATAAATCATAGAATCATTAAGGTTGCAAAAGACCTCTAAGATCATCAAGTCCAACCTTCAACCCAACATCTCCATGACCACTAGACCCCATCCCAAAGTGCCATATCTACTTGGTTTTGAACACCTTCAGAGATGGTGACTCTATCACCTCCCTGGGCAACCTGTTCCAATGCTTCATCACTCTTTCAGTAAAAAAATTTTTCCTAATATCCAACCTAAACCTCCCTTGGCGCAACTTAAAGCCATTTCCTCTTGTCCCGTCATTAGTTACTTGGGAGAAGAGACCAATACTGGCAATAAGATATTCACAATTAAAAATAGCTGTAAAACTGCTTATTTTGCTTACATCCTTATATCATTAAAAGTAAGTGACACTATTTAGGCACATGGAAATGTAAAATGTTTCTGGAAAACAGTTGCGGAGGTCAGGCCTAATATTTTCCTTCTGATTTTATCAGCCAAGAACAGAGTCATTTGTTTCTATGGGTCAAACACTTCCAGCACTTCACCATCCTCAACACAATCTGAAAATACCTTGTGCATCCCATCAAAAGGAAAACCAACAACCCTGGGTGAATAGTCCAATTACTGATAAGCCACAAAGAACTGTAAGCATATAGTGCACTGCTCTGCTCCAAACCATCTGCAAAATCAGTATGACAAGACAGATGCAGAGAAAAAAAAATGCAGGGGATGATATAACAGCAAAGGAGAATATGTGGATGTGACAAGCAATATGAAGAAATTGAAACAGCTTCTTTAAAGGCAATGGCTGGTGAGGAGCTGAAGGAGATACAAAGGGAAAATCAGCTGATGAGAACCGGGCAATGGCTTTGAGCACAGAGATGTATGGCAAGAAGCAAAGAGAAAAGCTGGGCAGGTGGGAGGCACGGCAAGAGAGAGGGAAGTCTGAAGAAAAATGAATGCAAACAGCTTAGCTATCAGCACAGATGAGATTTTGAAGGTCAGCAGCAGCTGTGAGGAAGGATCTTGAACTTGACATGATTGAAGATCAGTGAAAGAATTGAAGTTCCTTAAGAAAACAAGATGAAAGTCAGCACATGCTCAGATATGGAGGCAGGACACTGAGGAGGGGAAGATAGCTCCATGGATCACAGTAAGAAAGACAGTGGAACGGTGAACATGAAAGAAATGGAAGGTAATAAAAAATCAGAAGGAAAATAAAACAGTCCTTGAGAGAGTCTGAGCTTCAGATGGCATCAGGACATCCGGATTACACACGGCCTGGAAGTGACAATTTGTTCCTGTTTGCCAAACAGCATAAACCCACTATTGCAAAACCAAAAATTGTTGTGCAAATACACTCCTTGCTCCTTAGTAGACTGTTGAGTTACAGGTTAATATAAGAAAAGTGAAAATGGTCTCACCTATGCTGCTGAGAATCGTAACAAACTGGTATCAAAAGAGCCTCTGCGAATCACTCCCTTTCCTGCTGTCATTTCCAAACCGCTTTATTACAGCCATGCTGTAAAGCCTCCTTTTATTTGCCCTTATCCTCAGAAGTACCTACTATTACACTAATGTTTTAAGAGCTCTAATAACAAACTATTTTCAGTCTGGAATATAATGGAAGAACTAAAATAATCTCAAACCTGAACATTACTGCTAAATTGAAACATGGTGATATTGATGTCCTTTCATCCCTTTCAATTTTGAAGCCATAGTCTAAGCAGCTGCCTGGTTATGTATCACTTGGCAAAGTGTGCACCTACCATGCAATATAAATAATAAATGGCAAAGCCATTAAAACCTAAAGATTTCCAAGACTTGTATTAAGTGATTACTTTGTTTCATATTTTCCTCCACTTCTCTGGTGTTTAAGCTTTATGGCAAGCAAGGCAATGAAAACCTTGAAGATCTGAAACCACACATTAAAGCTAGACATAAAGTTGTATCTTTCCCCAAAGCAAAAAAGCAAATTTCATGAGGTGACATTAGAATTCGCAAATACATATTTAATTCACCAGGAATGACTTCACTGTGAATTAGGTGCTGAGAAATTGAATAAATTACTAATATCCACTCACTTTCTACCATCAGGGTTTTATTTTGTTAACGCACTAGTACTTTGTTAATAACACAATAACCCTTCTAGCTGTTAGAAAGTGATCAGATGAAGGATTGCACGTGTATTCCCTGTCTCGTACAAATTTCCCTATTTCTTCTGTGAGCTTCCTTCAAACTTGTTTGTTTTTACTGAAAGTGATGAAACAAGAGGCACTCACTGTTGCAAAACGCAGCTGTTAGAGTTGTGTGGGGCAGCATAACACTGTGCCCCCTTGCACACAGAACTCTGCCTTTACTTTTTTAGAGCTCACAGATCCAGCTTTTTCTTTTCTCTTTCTTTTCTCATCCATAAAGTCCATTTCGAAATGTTCAGCTTTCCATGAGGGTTGGGGAATATCTCCCCAGATATTTTCTGCATTAACCTTTCCTTCCCAGTTGGTATCAGAGACACCACCAGCAATCCTCACCCAGTGCACAGCCTGCACTGGATAATACCACCAACAGGCAAGAATTATAGAAGTGGCCTCAAAATTGTGCAGAAACTCTTATGGTAAATCANCACCCACAGCAGAGTAGGATAGTAGCATTAACATTAAATTTCCCCAGCCTTGCTGCAAGTTTGGAGTGGTGATAATTTGCAGTGATGCCTTTAGGGTATCCAGCCAGCTTAGACAAATAAACAGTCCCATCTATGTCCTTTATTCTTCTTTGGTATCACAGATTCCAGGTAGATTTTGTGGACATTTCTTTGTGATACATTTTTTTCTGCTAATCATGTAAGATAAAAACTAGACTCCATACATCTCTTCCTTGCTGGTGAATTATTCATCTAGCCAGCTACTCACCACAACTGACAGCATCAACACATATCATCAGGCTTTGAACCATGTGTCAATTAGAAGCATTTCTTACACAACAACTTTGAAAATCATTCAAGAAGCGCAAATTGCAGCATGTTTGAACGTGAGGTAGTTCATAAAAAAATTAAAGTTCATTTTTCAAGTTGTGCCTTTAGTGGTATAACTATTTAAATAGCTATAAATACACACATGGATAAAAAGTTTTTCTAATATCCTCAAAGATGCTGAGTTAAACTTTAAAACCTAAAGTAGATAGAAAAGTACTTGGCTCTATTAGCAATATGTAACTTGGACTTCAGTATCTTCAGTCTGAGTGGGATCTTGCTGTTTAAATCAGCATACAAAACACAGAGAAGAGTCTTTCTGAAGTTATGGCAAGTAGTTCCTCCCTGGTACATGATAAAGATTTACAGTTTAGTCCACAATAAATGACAATCTTTCCCTCAAAGCCATTTTAAGAGACTGGTGCCTGCAACAGCAACATCTCACCATGTGTGCAGACACTGGAATTATTAAGTTGTTGCACTTCCCATATTTTATTTCCTATACAATTTGAAGAAACAGAGAAAAGACATTTATCATGGTTCAGAAAGCAACATGGCAATGCCTGTGAGTTATTTTCTTAATGTTCCATTTTGTAAAGAACCTTATTTGTCAATGTGATGCCTGAATCCTAAATCGAATACGAGTCAACGGGGCTTAAGAAGAGAAAATCCACAGGGTTTGTAGAGAAATATGGATCTCTTTCCAATATACCATTCAGTGGCAGGGAGTGCTCATCCTTCAAGGAAATTAAGACATTGAAGAAGCAGAGCTATGAACCCATCAATACTCTCTTTATGTGTCTATTATCTGTCAGATACATTCTATCAGGGAGACAGCATATATGTGCATATTATTTTTCAATCAGAGTCTGTAGAATTTTTCTCAGAAAAAAAAATTGATCCAGTATGCTAAAGCTTTTGCTGGGTCACTTATCTTTTCTATCCCTTTACCAAATGCAAGCTACCTAGCTTTAAAGTGAAAATATTTTTACATAGATAAAGGAATATTTTGATTCTCAAATAGTTTCCAGTGATTTTTTTTTATTATTTCCCCTCCTTCCAAAGCTGGTTGTCAAACCAAGCCCAACTGACAAACAGATTTAGTCATTCAGCAGATGTCCTATTTGGTAAGGAAAGCCCTACCCTACCTAGTTCCATTTTCTCTAACCAGGGTGGGGGAAGAGGAGAGCATCTACAGGGGCAGCTTCGGATAAAGGTATGAGGAGCTACCTAACCTCTGCCCCATCATGACTGGCATGGCAGATGGGACACAAAACCCTGGGCAGACAGATAAAAGCCCTATTCCTGTGAGGTAGTCATCATACTGCAGCCTGATGGCAGAAGGTCAGGTTTGACGAAGTACTGACTCAGTTCTAAATGTCCTGTGAAAGCCCGGTATCTGATAAAAGAAAAGGAGAACATGGCCTGTGTTTCCAGCTCATTAGCAAGAAAACAGTTCCTATGTGCATGGAAAATATTAAAAAACATGTTCCAGTTGTAAAAAGGAGGTGGATATATTGTTTTTAGATACAAATGTATATTTGCATTTGACTGATTCCACCTGGATTTACAATCTGTTGCTGTTGCTCCCATGCCAGAGCTGTTTCCTGCTCACTGATTTCAACAGGGATTCATAGGGACCTAGCAAACCCCCTAGCGATCAGGCCCTTCCACCCACCAAACCAGATGAGAAAATGGAGAGCCTATCTGCACATACCCCTCCTTACTGGCTGCCCTGCTGCTTGGAAGCCCCTCTTGCAGAGTTACCATGCTGGGATCCATGTAGATTCTCTGAATGTGCAGTGGGGAACCAAAGCAGGAACTGGAGTAGCAAGAGGCACAGTCCTCCTCTGCCCCTTTCATCTGAAGAATAATTTGGCTTTATGGCATGGTCCCTGACCCCCTGCCACTGGGCACACCTCTTGGCTCATATGACACTCTCCTCCCTTGTGGTCACTGCCTCCACGTCCAGGACACCCCACTTATCTCACCTGGGAGCAGCAATTTTCTTCCTACCATATAGTTTTCCCCTTTGGTAACTGCAAAGACATACAGAGAGACCAATGCAAAGCCCCCTATTCTGTCTTGCAGCACATCTGGTTTCAGTATCCTAAACGCTGTTCCAGGCTTTTTCACAAATATTTTTCATTTTGAAAAATATTTTACGTTTTGCATCAACATTTCACTGGAGTCTGCTGCTTTGCATGAAAGGGCTAAGAGTATGAAAATCAGCTGCATTTCTGAATGCACCATACTCTCTTGATCTCCCCTGTCTCCTTCCTTCCCCTTTACTTGACCTCTTTCTAAAGTTCTTTCATACTCCAGAAAAAACACATGGTGATAACTTTTATTGTAGGATTTTTATCAAGATAGCTGTGTTCCATGCTACACAGTTTGGTTTTAAGCTGCTTGTGCCTGAAATCATAAGGAAACAGGATCAAAAAAAAAAAAGGGGGGGGAGGGCATAATACAACATGATAGAGTGCGTGGTAGGTTTTGTAAGCAGGGAGAGAAGCAATACCACCAGACTTGCTGGAGTACAATGAGTTTCATATAGACTCAAATGTTTTGCAATTTATAATGTATTATAATATGTTACTGTTTTATATAACAGTATTCAGTCCAAACCCTCATTTGGTTTCAGCTGAGGAAGCAGATTCAAAAGCAGTAACATAATACAACCTCTTTTTTTTTTGACCTATTGTGTGAGCACTGTCTTCAGCTTCTGAGCTAAGTAAATCTGTACCTCATGGTCAGGAGTGAAGCAGAAATCCCCGCTATTGCTGCCAGTAGGCAGGTGGGTACTTTCCAGTCCCTCCTCGTTCTAGCATCCCTCCTTGATGGACTTTCCCACCACAGAGGGTGTTTCCACATCTCCTATCTGCTCAGGAGAGATTTCCCAGCCCCATCCTTGTCCCTCATAGACCCTCTGGCCCCATTTCAGGAGGGCAAACGGCTGCATGACAAAGAAGGGAGGAGAGTGATACATGCTGGAGTTCCTCTACATGAGAGGTTTCAGGGTGTGGTCTGATTTTACTGAAACAATCAAACAGCCATCTGCTGAGCAACCACCTGCACTTCTGATGGCACAATCTCACCTACTATTTGCTGGAGACCATCTTCACTTGATACCTGCAGCAATGAGGGGTCAGCTGGCCCCTTTGCTTGAAAAGTCAAGTTGTTCACAGGCTTAAGGGTCACTTGTACAGTGTTCAAATCAAATCCACATGCTGAGGTAACCACTATCTGACACAAACAACAAGGCTACTACTCTTACAGAGTAAAAAGTTAAGCCCAAAGGCTCGTGTTCACAATACTACCACCTAAAATGTCTGCAGACATTTGCAAGTCACAACTCATCTACAGCCTGAACTGAAATCCCAAAGAAGCTAAGGTACAAGTCTGACCAGCTTCAACAGTCAAGATCTTAAAAAGCAAATATAATGTTAGGACCATCCCTTATCACTGCTTTAAAGAAGAATTCCCTACTCCAAACAGGCTCTGTCATGAATTGGTTTTATTTATTCTCTGGAGAGTAAAATTGGATTTATAAAAGCTTGGTATAAATGTCGTAACAGTCAGCAAAGTATGTTGTAAACTCTACAGGCCAAAATACATTAGCTTTATGAATCAGTATTTTTTATCACTGGATTTATAATTACCTTCCTACAGGGATCCACTATGTAATCTAAATAATGGCTTCTTACTTTATCATACCCTGCCAAACACATGCAAATTCAAAGACTACCACTGTACTCAAAGACCACTCTGCCCAATTAAATCCATCAAACACTTTCCTCAAGGTCAGTAGAAATGCCGTGCACCAGACAATTGGAAAAAGCTTCACGCCGATACAGAACCTGGACTGCTTTTTCATGGCGACCACAATTTCCTGTGCAGTTGAACTGCTCGTACGTGCAGCGAGGGCAGCTTGCTAAAAAACACAGCAGGTGCTGTCATCTTACCTCCTGGGCTCAAGCGGTGGGTCCAAACTGCTGGAACAACAGCTCAACAGCTGCAAATCCAACGGAAAGGGGAGCACTTCTTTAAAAAAACCGACCTTTTTGTAGGTTGGGGAACTGTGAAGTAGTATGTCGAAAGCGGTTGCTGCGTGACTAGGAAAATCTTCCTTTTCTGCAGAGCAGCTAGTCAAGCCCAAGACCGTAAGCCCAAGACTGAGCCCAGAGAGGGAAGTGACTGGTGACAAAACGTCATAGTGAAATAGATTTTGTCTTTATAAGGAAATGTAACACTCTCCGGTCTTCCTCTTCACCTCGCTACTCCTACAGCAGGTCCACTGGTGTGTACCACTTCCTTTCAGTTTTACCCCCTTTGGTTCCATTCTCTCTCACTAAGTGCACGCACAAAACGCCTTCTCTTCTTGGCAAGAAAAGCAGCCATGTTTTAAACTTGCAAGGTCTGCACTCCCTACTCTGTGCTCGATATAGGGCTGGCTGCAAAGCCAGGCTGGGGCACTTGAGCCAGTGTCTCCACAGATGGAGATTCCTCAGCATGTCTGGACAACCTCTGCTGACATTGGACTGGTCTTGCTGTGAAAACCTTTTTTCCTTGCCTGTGGTTGGAATTTCCCTTGATGAAATTTGTGACCTTTTTATTCTCAGTGTATGCCTCTGACAAAAACATGGCTCCATGTTCACTATATGCTCTGATTAGGTAGGTGTAAACACAAAAAAGATCCCTCTTAACCCTCTCCTCTCCAGCCTGAACAAGTGCATCCCTCTCTACCTTTTCTCAGATCACATGTGCTCCAGTCCATGACCATCCTGATGGCTCTCTACAGTTTGTCAATGCCTTTCTTGTATAGGAGAACCTCAAACAGGACACAATGCTCCTCGCACTGCCTCACAGGTGACGCCAGTTTCAAGGACACGTTTCCCAGCTACACTGAGGGTTTGATGGATGCAAACATTAGCTGTCTTTCAACTCTGTTGATGCAGTGTTGCAGAAGCCTTAAGAGAACTGAAAATAGAATATCAATAGATGAAAGTGATTCATCAACCTCATGGGGATTTTAAGAAATGTCCTCCCTTAACACCAAAATTCCCACCACTTTCCACAGACTGAAGAATCACCCTTCAGCTTTTTTAGCAACTTCTGTTCTGACTTTTACCCCTGAAAACAGGCAGCTGGAAAAAATAACCAAACTGAATATCTTTAATGAAAAAGCTGTCACTCATGATTCATCAGACCAGCTGGGCCATCAGCTACATGCTGATACAGAGAACTTCAGGAAACCTTCTCATGAACAAATCCCCATAGTTAAGATCCATCCATGAAGCACATGTACATTCACTGTATTCAGATATATAATGACACATGTTGCCGCCATTTTTGATTACTTCCTTCTATTAGAAAAATATCTCCCCTATAGTATTTCATTATTTGATAGACTGTGCCACAGCTCCACTTCTTTGTTCTCTAGGATATTTAAGATCAGACTGATGGTTTGTCCCAACTTATTTCTTATATACCTTTCTCAAATCCTTAATAATTTCTGTGGCTCTCCATGACATCTCCTTGAATGCTGCAATGCCTTTTCTGAGATAGGGACAAGGGTACCAAATAGTTGCATGCTTTAAATCTAACATCTTACTTGCATGGGAAAACTAGGGCTGGGTGTTTCCTTATCAGAGATGTTTTCTAAGCGCACTTAATGTCCTGTCTTGAGTTACTGTATCCAGAAGCTAGGTGAGAGACTCAGATTTTCATCTCACTTAGACTGAGCTTCATACTGTGTCATCAGTACACGGGACTGATTCATACCAGTACATACAACTGGCACTAGCTGTGCTAAAACAGTGCTTGAACAAGCTTAGAAATGCAAAGACAGCTGAGATGAGATTTAAGGTATGATGGATTTATAAGGCAAGTCTAAACAAAATATTTTTATATATTTGCCATGTGGACCATGAATCCCTTTCCCTTTCTCTGCCTTATTTCAAGACCTACTGGAATGTCACATTGTATACCTAGAAATGCAGTCTCACAAAATGTTATTAAATATATGTAATCTTTACACACAACCCCAGCCAAAGCCCCATCATGTTTAAATTCTGCACTGTGCATCCTTGAAGCATCACACAAATAACAATGCCATTGGGCAGCATTGAAATACATTTAGCTGGTAGGTGCAATATTTAACTCCTACCTGTACCTGGCTAACTTGTACCTATGTGATGTTCGTTTGCAGTACTGCTGACAATATATAGTTATATGACAATGATTAATGTAATTTCTTACACCAAGGAGGATACTGCAGGAAATCATTATAGTATTGATTTCCTAGAAGTGTGTTGAACCGTAACTCTTCAATATAAGGGTTGTATTGTATTTTGCAATGAAGTATGCTTACAGTTAGCAACAGGCATGCTGGTATTACGATAGGATGTACTGTGATACTGAGTTAAATGTCCATTACTGTCCCACATTAGAAATATAATACACTTGACCTATAGCTCCTGCCTTATGGCCAAAATCCCAATGCAGCTACCATGAGGTTTACCTGCATGAAAGGCAAAAGAATTAGAGAGGTGTGTTCGTCCAGTTACTGGCAAAGACATTAGAAAACAGCTGATTGTCTACAAATTAAGTATCACAAATTAACATGCGCTGTGTCTAATCACTCACAGAGGGAGGACTATAATTATAAACAGACCATGCCCCTGAACCACAGCTGAACAAGTCAAAGCCAATCCTTCCCCCTCTGTTGTCACTACTAAAACACTTCAAAAGCCTTGACCCTTATCATCCCTGTGCCTGAAGGACCTTTCTTTTCTACCTACCTTTTGCAAGGCTGATACTCTCATCCTGCTGCTTGTGTAATGCAGATACACTTCACTGCAGGTCAGCCAGACCGTGTCATTACATGCTTCAAACCCTTCCACGGCTTTTCTCCTCCTCTCCGGCAGCTGTGGCTCTTCTCTGTCTCTGTGTCAGCCCCACAACTCTGAGCAGCAGCACGCATTCACTCCCGCCTCCTCACCTGCTGATGGACTCTCACCTTCCTCCCTTTCACCCCCAGGTGCCCTGGGCAGCCTTAGGAAGGTCAGTGACTGCTTGCTTTCTCCCATCATCAAGCTCGGATATTTCTTAGAAAGGTAAGTGGCAAGCCCAAAAGCCTACATGAATTCTTGATCCTGTTTCTGCCAACAAATGGGGGTTATATTCAGAGGAATTAAGGTACCTGCCTAAGAAGAGGTACAGAAGCTTCATCTGACTTGGCAGCGTTGTGTTCTGGCAGCCCAGAAGAGGTTTGCAAGCATTCCCAACTGAGGAGGGAGTTGATATCTGCTGTAGGTGAACAGTTTCCTTGTGGGAACTAGGGTAGGGTATTCCTGCAGTGGCCTTTTTTGTCATGACAACTTCTTAGCTCTTGCATTTGTAACTGGCCACTGCAGTCTCCCAAGACCTTTGCTTTCCAACCAGCTGCTTCTGCTTCAGTGAATAAGTTTCTCCAAAAGCCATTATTTTGCAAAATTGCATTCATATAATGTAGTGCCTTCCATGCATGATGCAAACACAGGTTGTGGACATGTCCTCCATCCAAGAACACACACAGGATAGAAAATGGTGGGGAACATAAATACAGATCTTCCAGGCTGACAGTAGAAGCTTCCTGCAGACCTTGCAAAGTATCTTTGTTTTAATGCCAGCACAGTTTTAAACAAAGCCTTTGAGAGGAAGAACCTCCTGGTCCATAAAAAAAAAACCAAAACAACAAACAAAAACCAGTGCTGTCCTGGTTTGAAGTAGAACAGAACCAATTCTGTTCAGTGATTTTCCTTTTCAGCTAGGTCTCTGAGTGACTGCACTTTCTGAAGTTAGCATATTTTTGCAGACAGTGCCTGCTTCTAAAAGGGATAAAGCTTGATGTATATAGTTACTACCAAGGATTGGTGTGCAGAAAGGCTCTTGATTATTCTTTCTCCTATAGAAACCAAGGTCACTACTAAATCTTGTTTACTGTGTTGGGTTGCCATAAAGTAAAAGTTTGCATCTGTGGGGATGAGCAGACAGGACAGGTGACCCCAAACTGACCAATGAAGTATTTCATTCCACGTATGTCATATTCACTATAAAGCTGAGGGATCACAAGGTTGAACTCTCTTCTGTGGCTGGCATCCAAGGAGGACTCTGTTCTTCTGCCTTTTATCCCAATCCGTGTGTTTGTGAATTCAGTTCCTGAATTGACTTCTTGTCTCCCTTCTCCCACTTCAGTCTGGGCTCTGGGGGAGTTTGATCCTGGATTTGTATATATGTATATATTTTGTGGGGTTTTTTCTTATTATTATTCTATTTTTATTGTTACTGTTTCATTAAAGCTGTTTTAGGGTTTTTACCAACCTGNGTGACCCCAAACTGACCAATGAAGTATTTCATTCCACGTATGTCATATTCACTATAAAGCTGAGGGATCACAAGGTTGAACTCTCTTCTGTGGCTGGCATCCAAGGAGGACTCTGTTCTTCTGCCTTTTATCCCAATCCGTGTGTTTGTGAATTCAGTTCCTGAATTGACTTCTTGTCTCCCTTCTCCCACTTCAGTCTGGGCTCTGGGGGAGTTTGATCCTGGATTTGTATATATGTATATATTTTGTGGGGTTTTTTCTTATTATTATTCTATTTTTATTGTTACTGTTTCATTAAAGCTGTTTTAGGGTTTTTACCAACCTGTAAATATCTCTCCCTTATTCCCTTCTCCTTCTGAATAGGGAAAAGACTTAATAGAGAGCATCTGACACTTGTTTAGTGGCCAGCCCAGCCTTAACCCTTGACAAGGGCAAATCAAAATTAATGGAAATTATTTTAAAGTGATCTAATTTACACAAATAATATCTTGCTCTTATATAAATACAGAGGACCTGATCTAATTCCTGCTGTAGTTTGATGCAATATGAATCACACCTGTATTTCATGTGACCCTGTTCTTGCTCCTATTAAAGCCAGGGACACTTCTTGCAGCCACTAGTGAGTTAGGTGCTGAAATACCTGCCTCATTTCTGAAAATGGACCCAGAGGACTTAAATGCTGTTGAAAGGTAAATGAGTACTTGTGAAGCAGGAGTCATTACTCTGATGGCATGTGATTAGGTGGGGGGGAGGTAATCTGAACCACTGCTGGGACCGTCTATGTTAGCAATGTATCCTGGAATGCCACATGTGATCTCCTCAGGAGAGAGAATACTAAAGACTGGGATGCAGAATGCATGTGAAAATAATACCTTTTTCACTTTATTCTTCCTGCATTACATTCGCCAGAAAAAGTCTTGAGAATGCAAAGCAATGGTAGATGATCCCTTTAAATCTGTCACAACATGGATACTGGAAACTTATGAGGATGGGATCATGATATCATGAAATATTGGTGCAACAAGAGCATCTCTTTGCCTCAATCTGTTCATACAGGAAGGAGTGAAGCAGACCTACTCTTGCAGGGCTTCACCTCCAGCTGGAGTCTGCCACTGTGCTCTCCCTCCCTGAGACATGGGATTTCTGACCTCCACGCAAGCACCACCCTCCACACCAGGACCCACATACCCCCATGGACCTCTTCTACTGGCATTCCTAGTGGTGCCCTGCATAGCTGCTGCATGGAGCTTGAGGAAGGTGAAGGCTTATATAGTGGCACACCTGGAGATAGAGGAATGTAGAAAGAAATTCTCTCATACTGAAAAGTATGGTTTCGGTGAGGTCATTCTTATAAGCAGTGGCTCTCCAAAACTCACCCTTTCCCTGGAGCTGGGCACAGGAATGATAGGGAGGCTAACATTCTGTTAAACCTAGGCTGGGAGACTGATTTATGATTTTATATGCTTGTGAAGCTTTTGGTTTCCAAATCCTTAACTCTGAAAACTTGTCTTAGAGATCTTTATTTCAGCATCACTGTCAAGCTGTCTTATGTAGGAATCAAGATGAGGCACAAAGATCAAATAAACTATGAATACACTGTTTCCATAAAGTGAAGCAAAATATCACTCTTAAGGCCTCTTTGGGAGACCCTATAGCAGCCTTCCAGTACCTAAAGGGAGCCTACAGCAAAGACAAGGAGGGGCTCTTTATCAGCAAATGTAGTGACAGGGTGAGGGGTAACATTTTCAAACAGAAAGAGAATAGATTTAGATTAGATATTAGGAAGGAATTCTTCACTGCGAGGGTGGTGAGCCACTGGAACAGGTGACACAGAGAAGCTGTGGATGCCCTCTCCCTGGAAGTGTTAAAGGCTAGTAGAAGGGGTCCCTGCTCATCACAGAGGGGTTGGAACTATACGATCTTTAAGGTTCCTTCCCACTCAAACCATTCTGATTATATGATTCTTTGATTCTAAGCAGGCGGTGCAACCCGCAGCTAGCCTAGACAGGCTTACACTCCCCGAAACATATATGCAGGGGTTTAGGAGAGAACAGTGCCTGCTGGCAGAGGAGACAGGGCAACAATCATTTGCTTGTCTTGGAGCAGGTCATTCCCTCAGCAGAAATAGCCAAATATCCCAGTGATACAAAAAGCAGATAGCTCTGAGGCCATGGATTAACTTTGCGCTGTTAGACTTAGTACCAAATTCCCAAACTCATTTGTTTCAAACCAATCTCCTGTAATGAAGAGACTACTGAATGCGTCTAAAAGTTTTCCTTATGGCCCAGTCCCAGGCCCTTGCGGTAAGAGCTAAGCCTTATTTAAAAGGCATAAGGAACAAGATTAATTTCCTGCAAGCAGTCTGAACTTTGAAGGAGAGGCATTTAAGCAAGTGAAAAATGAAATAGCAGGGAAAAAAAAAACCTGTAAAATGAAAGCAATGATAAATAAATAACGGGAAGTGTACACCCCACTACAAATTTAATAGGCTACACCCAGCTGTGAATTATTGAGCAGAACCATCCATTTGCTGCAATGGGGAGTACTAGTGAAATATTAATAACGGTACATGAGCTAATCTTAGACTTTACTTGCTGGGAGAGAGAGAAGAGGTTGGAAAGCCTGGCCACTGTTAACTAAGTGGTTACAGCCCACAGCCAGCCCCCATGTCTGAATGCAGCAGGAGGAGGGTGCATGTCCCTGGATTTCCCAGGAAACCATCCGATTCCTGCCCATTGATTCCTCTCTCAGCTGATAAACCCATTTCCAGAAGGATACAAATCCAAAAGCGTCATTTGTGCAACTATATTGGCTCTTGTGCATTTATTTATTTATTTATTTATTTATTTATGCTTCGCTCCTATGAAAATCAGAGTCTTAGTTAAACTCTGACTCAGACCAAAATCTGTTCCCTAGCTGTTCTGGCTTTCTTTCAGAACATACTCCATCTTTGTGATGAGGAGAAAAGTATGAAAACATGACCTTGGTGGCTCAGCTGTCCAAAGGTTTACAGGAGCAAAAAGCATGGAGAAACAGAGGGAAAAAGAAAAATACTTTATTTTTAATTATAATTATTATGAGTTGTTTTTGCAAAGCTAGGAGAAAAGAAAGCCATGACTTCTGAGAATCTGGACCTGTCAAAAGCTGTCTTATATTTAACCAAGCTTCTAATTTATCCTACAGGCTCTATCTCACTCAACTTTTGGTGAGTGAAACACAAGTGTCTTTGGCAGGGTAGCAAAATGGGCTTCCCCAGACCCCCTCCCATGCCCACTACATGTGTGCAGGGCTCTGCTGCACACCTGGGGCAGCTGTCACTGCAAAGACAACGCATTTCTGCTGGAAAGCCAGGTACTGCCATCCCACAACTAGAATTTCAAGTACCTGTCTTCTGCTGCGATAGCAGGAAAAAAACCCACAGTTATAAACAAAGCTGCTATCCCGAACAAGTTCTCCACTGACAGCTTTTTTCCAAGAAAGGAATAATTCAGTTACTGGTGCATCCAGATGGAAATCTGCACACACCTGTAGTGATGAACAAAATGCTATGTGCATGCAGGAACACTTTCATACATATCTTCTTGAATACTCAATGTTTTGATTTTATATGTTTTTAAATGTTGGAAATTTTAACCTCCTAGGGTGTTTGCTTTACTTTTAGCTTTTTTTTTTCTTTTTTTTTTTTCTACTCAGCTTCTTTAACAGATATATTCCTGTATCTCTTCTTTTTTGGCATGTTTCCCTTTATTCGTTAATTTTCCCTTTGCACATTTTCTATATTTTTTTCCCTTCTCCCTCTGCCTCTTGCGATTTCCTCACTCCCTGACACTTACCCCAGAACTTCTGCTCATGTGCTCTCAAGTGGTGCTCTTCTGCCAGCATTCTTCACAATATTTCTAAGAGTATTCAGCTCAGAAGCCCCACTTCTTTTTGCAGCTCCTTGCCCACATTTTCCAAGCCTGGGGGTCAATGGCTCAAGATACTGCACAGAAACTGCTGCTCAGAAACTCATATAAGCAGTTATTAGTTCCCTGTCAAGAAAGAGAGGAAGTCTGCCTTCCTCAGGAGGAACTTACTATGTTTCTACAGCACACACATATACAAAGTTTAAAAAAAAAAATCTCAGTACAGAATCTGGAGATCAAATGCCCGAACCGAGGGGATTTTGTTTCCAGCCTTGGCAGGGTTGTATTTGCAGAGCCAGCCCTGCTTCTGGCTCTTCAAGAGGTGGGCTTGCCACCCTCCTGCAGGTGAAGAATGACAGCCAGCACCAGGCTGACCATGTTCTGCTCTGGACGACAAGAACTTTTTGCTCAGGAGGTGCACATCCTGCATTGACTGAAGCTGTAGGATGACACAAAAATGATAGGGTGGGTGGGTTTTTTTAGTGGTGGCATTAGTACGGAAATTAAGCACAGGAGGTATCTGAGGTCAGGCTTTCCACAAGGGTCCTGAATCCAACAAACTCTTCCCTGGTGTATCTCTATTTTTGGAAAAGGAATGTATACGAGGCCACTTTCTTTCCCACCAAAGCTAGTCCAAGTATTGTTTTTACATGGCGATTAAGAAAACCTCTGAGTCTGAGCTTGTGTTTTGGATAAATCCTTTCTATGCTATCTGTAAACAAACAAATATGAGGGGAAAAAGTTTGGGAAGGGGGAGACATTTCTGCCCCTCTCTGCCTGCTAGCAATAGTGAACATCAATTACATCTGGTCTTAGCTGTAATTCTACTTCAGTCCAAACCCCACAAAACCTCGGTTATGATTATTCCATGTTTTCAGTATTAGCTGTGCTTATCTGAAACAATCAAAATGAAGCTTTTCCCCGTTGTTTTGTTGTGATTTTTGTTTTTGTTTTTTGTTTGCAATTGGTTTTGTTTTGGTTTTGGTTGGGGCTTGTTTTGCTTTGCTTTGCTTTGTTTTTTCATCTTGCTGGTCAGACACCTTCTTTTTGCAGTGGTTGGCACTGATATTTCTTGGAACCTCAGCTGAAACAAGGGGGGTTGGACTAGATGATCTCTAGAGGTCCCTTCCAACTCCTAACATTCTATGATTCTATGATAAGGCTGGAAGCTCAGCTGAGGTAAGGCTGAAGAGATGTGGATACACACCACAAGGCAAGGATATCCACCCAAAGATATGTTTCTATTCTAGAAGTCTCCACAGAGCAGTAGCCAGGCTTGGACTGTAATGGTGACCAAGATTGCAAGGCTTTGCACACCTGAGCAAAAGTCTGAGGCAGCTTGGACAAGTTTCAGCAAAGTATTTAGCACCTGACTAAATATGGTCAAGGAAACCCTCTATATTAAGATAATAGTTGTTAGCAATCATATAGAAGGCACATGTTAAATAGAAAACTAGCCTTTCATTTTGCTGACTGCTTAAAGTGAAAGACCTTTGAGGGAACATAGACAGATGAAAGATCCACTAGTCGAATGCAAGTACCGAGTGCCAAGTGTCAGATGTGTATCAGGTGGCATGAGTTTGCTCACACAGATGCTGTTTGTGTTGCTACCAGTGGGTATCGTACAGGAGCTGCCTGTGCTGCTGGGAAACAGGCCGAGCACATCCTCAGATCAACAGAGGATTTTTCTCATCTCTGCATCCTCATTTAGCTGCTCCATTTTCTGTGTTGCTGTGGCCAATGCACACTGAAAGCTAATGAGGCAAAGTCATCAGGTGTGTTTTCAAAGGTCAGAAGACTCAAAAATGCCCCAAAACAAATGTTCTTAAAAAGGAGCACGAAGCATTAACTCTTGAGTGTTAGCTAAAAGACAGATAAACTTGAAACAAACATTAATTGCTCTTTTGGCACAACATTCAAGAGGCACCAGGGAACATGAAAAGTTAAACATTCTATCGGCAATGAAAACTCCACAAATGTATTGCTGTTGTGTGTTTGTCAGTGGCATCAGGAATTTAGAAACCAAGGCCTTCTGCAGAGCAGAGTGCAGAGACAAGCCCTTGGTATCCAAGTGACACAAACTGTTAATCTCACCAAGTGCCCTCTTTGGTCTCACAGATCATGGAAAAAGATCAAACTCTTGCAGGCAGCTGCCTAGAAATCCTCTGCATGAACAGCCCAAGGAGTTGTAATATTTTGCAATGTTCACCTTTGCATCTCACTACATAAGTGCAGAGACCATGGCATCCTTGCAGGTCACCCCCAAGTCAACAGTGAGGTCCATTTTCCCAGGCACTCGCTGACCTGTAGGGAGCAAGAGCATATGACCCATTCTCTAAAGCGAAACCCCAAAAGGGACAGTGTGACTGGTTCTGCTCCCAGCCAGATTTGCTTCCCATTTTCCCTTCCTCACTGTACAGCCAACGAGCAGCACAGCTTTGGAAATGATCTCAGGCAGATCCATTTAGCCCCTTCTTGGATATTTATTAGTGCCTCAGGCAATGAATAGCGAACTCCATCAACTCTGAGCTCAGCTGTTTCCAAACAGTGGGGACACAGACCCCTCAATGCATACAAGATGAAGGAAACCTCTGCAGGTAATACCACTGGCGAGTTTATGTTGTGACCTGGAAGCAGGCACCTGGCCACTATGGATGACCAAGGCAGGGCCATCAGCCCCGCTAGCACTTCCCCTGGCCAGGCAGTGGAAGCTGTGCCAAGGACAAGACATGGGCACACAGGGAGCCTGGGGCTGGGATGTCCCTGGTGAGCTGGTGCCAGCCCTACAGCAGCAGGAGGGAAAGAGGAAAGCAGGTGCTCCAGGGACTGGAGAAGGATGGAGCCAGACTGGCTTCCCAAATAGCTGTGAGCCATTTGTGGAAGCTTATTCTCTGCCTAACTCTCCCCTACACATGCCACACAGGTTAACTGAGGGTGCATGGAGAAGGGATGAGCACCAGAAATACCACCTGAGCAACAGGATTTCTTGGTGCACTGTCAGTATGAGATGATTTCCTCCTGCAGGTCAGACACCACACAGTGTGGTGGCGTTTTGCATGCTCCATGGATGTGAGGACCTAGCCAAAGAGGCCACAATGTAAATCCTCTGCAGAGGCAGGAGTATCTAGATACACATCCACCCTGGGCTTGCCAGTCCCGTTCTGCTGGGCATGTTGCCAGTAAAGCCAGTGGCAAAGATGCTGCCATGGGCAATAAGCACAGACTAGCCATGAAGTCCACTCCAAAACTTAGGACTAGGTACTGAGAACCACATTACTGTCCAGGGATGAAAATGGCCTCAGTCACTGTGAAGTGCTGGCCGGAAACCATCCTCCCTAGTACCTCAAGTTTGCATAAAAGAATGCATAATGCAGCCAGGATTTTTTTCTTCCAGAATGCCCCTGAGTGCTCTTCACATCTTTGTGTCTTCTTTGTTCCTAGGGCTGGTTTCTACAAGAGCTCCTAAAACCTCCCAGCACTGTGGTTCCGGGAATGAAGAAAGAGAGAACATAAGAAAGAAAGCTGCACCAAAGGGCTTGCCCTCTCCCAGATGAGTCAGAAAGGGAGGTAAGAGAAACCAGATATACCAGACAGGCAGAAGTATGGCTACTCTACCACCATCATTCAGAAGGCTGAAAGGGTGAGGGGAAAAGGAAGCTGGAACATCTTCAGGTTTTATTTCAAACTCTTGCTAGCCAGGGCTGAAGGACAGGCACACAGGAGAGGTGGAATGAGACTGAGATAAAAGATTAGCACAAAATACCAAATAGTTCAAGGGACAGAGAGTTCATTGACAAGAGTGACAGGAGCAGTCTGCCTGCTGGTTAAACTTGCTTTGGCTGGTTTAATGCTCCTTCAGGCATTTCTTTGCCTTTTCCCACCTGGTGAGTTATAAGCTTCACATGAACAACAATGAGTTTCCTATATGACAGTAACTCTAAATCTTTTTCTAAGCATTAGTGTGGAAAGTAGCTATGTTTTAGGTATAACAAAATATGTTCTTCGGCTCTTCACAGCATTACATATTTCAAGACTGAGTATTGTGTAATGAAATACCTATTTTACCTGCCAGAAACACCGTACAGCCAAGCTATTGCAGAGCTGGGCAAAGATCTCACACCAAAGAAAATCCCACCAGTTTGCATGGTCCCTCTCCCTCCACTGCACGTGAGCTGTTCCTGCAACTGCAACAGAAAGAGGAAGAAGAACTGGGGGGTGGCTCTGATGGCCTGCAATGCTCCCCTATAAACCTACCTGGCTCATTTCATGGAGAAACAAGACCCATCATGCCCCTGTGCAGCACACTGATCCTGTAAGTGCATCCTCGACTGCATGCTGCAGGCTCTATCTGGCAAGTCATGTTTAAGGAAGACGATTTACAGTTGCCTTTGCAAAGAATAGATTTATTTCAGCCTGTTTCAATTTCCGCAGTATTTTCAGCTGTGTGTTGTAATCTCTGTTTCCTCCTTAGCTAAGGAGTTGTTCCCTTACATTTTAAGAATAAGCGTATTTCCACAACCCACTTAGATTTCAGCACTGTAGGTTTTCTCTACTTAAAGCTCATGGATATCTTTGGCAAGTGCATTTCTGGCCATGGCCACATGAATGAGGCAATGTGAGGACAGCTGGCACGTGAACTGTGATGCTGCAGCTACTCTATGCCCCAGGGTATGTTCCAGCAATGAATGCAGGAGATGTTGACTCATGAATGAGAGAGAAATTACTGTGCATGTAGCAAGATCCCATGCATCTGCTGCTCTGCAGCCTCCCCACAAAGCTTTGTGGACTCCCTTTGACCAGAAATAAAGAAGTCATTATCCCACTCTACTCAGTGCTTGCCAGGCCACACCTGGAATACTGTGTTCAGTTTTGGTTCCTGGTATACAAAAATGATGTGGACAGGCTGGAGAGGGTCCAGAGAAAGGCCACGAAGATGATCAAAGGACTGGGAAACTGCTATATGAGGAAAGGCTGAGAGAATTAAGTTTGTTCAGCCTTGAGAAAGAAGGCTTATCACCATGTTCCAGTATTAAAAGGGTGGATACAAAGAAGATGGAGACTCCCTTTTTACAAGGAGTCACATGGAGAAGATGAGGGGGTAATGGGTACAAGTTACTCAGCCATTGGAATAATCTTCTCAGGGAGGTGGTGGAGTCCTCAGCATTAGACACTTTTAAGATTGGGCTGACAGGGTGCTGGGCCATGCTATCCAGACCATAAAAAATACTTGACAGATACATGGTGGTCACAGCCTAAGAGGATACTGCTCTTCAAGCTACTAGGATTTCAGGTTACCATTGGTTGCACAAACTCTTTTGACTAAGGACATGTAGACAATGAAGGCAGAGTAATGCAGAAATACATGAATTTGCTCAAAGAGGCTAGTTCATATTCTTGGTAGCCACTGAGCTGCTGGTGAGTAATGTATTCTACTTGTCTTATTTTAAAAAAGACGTATTTTTTAATGTATATGAGATCTCCCATAGTTTGAAACAGCGATCTCACCATTAGACAGTCCTTCCTCTTGGGACTTTCTGCTTGTCTATGTGGGACATATAATTGTGAAAGCAGATGTTGATGAAGCCTGGACATTGGGATGCAAATGAGACCTGCAGACAAAGGTGACCAACTGGGCGCTCAGCTTTGCAGCAAGTGCAGCCAGCAGCGGTTATGTGAAAATCAGTATAAAATACCAGTCCTCGCCTGAGGTGTCCTTTTGAATTAGCTTGAAAAACTGTTTTCTCAGGATCCTGTGTGCAGGATCCACACAAAAATATTGGGGCTTCCTGGCATATCATGGCATTAAGACTGCACTGTATTTTTAATGGAATGAATAGCCAAAATGAAAAGAAGGCAGGGGAAGGGTAGTATTTCTTTAAAAAATTGTGATCAATATTAACAAATATTTTGATTCCTTCTGATCCTATAAATCAGATATAAAGTGTGTCAGTTACCCTGTTACTTATAGGAGATTGAAGATGGGTCTAAAGGATCTCTAGTAAGGATGTTTTCCTCCTCTGATTGACTGTAAATCCCTTTCTCATTTTCTGGGAAGTATCTCTCCTTTGGTATCTCTTTTTTGACCTAGCAATCTCTCTGAGGAAAACACACAATGTCAGAACTGTGTTTGCAATATAAGAATGGAGAAACGAATTACTGCCTCATCCTGTAAAACACCATCATCGAGAAGCCAAATGTACAAAACATTATTTTCTCTTTGCAGGACTTTTTAAAAAATTATTATTATTTGTCCCAAATGCTCTGCGCATACTGAGACCTCCAGTACCACCTAAAACTCTCAACTTTTGCAAATATCAGACTTCCTACTGGCATGCATATTTGAAGAGAGTTCCTTTTTGAAGGGTTTATGGTTGGTGTTAGTTCTGAGAAACACAATCTCATGAGCATGGGAGACCTTCAGTGGCTGATGACCCCACCTCGTGAGGAAGGGAGTAGCATAGTGTTACATCCTCTGCCCCAGTGTCCCCTTGCACCATCTATCCACATGATGTCTATGTTATTACTGCACCACTTCACAGGCAGCAGATGCCACCAGACTTATCACTTGACAGCACTGGAAGTCTCTCCCATCAGATATAGGGGAGCCCGTTCCCATACTCTAAGATGGCTTATTTATTGGCGCAACCCCACCAGACACCTTAGCAAGGCATTTGGCTTCAAGTACCTAGTGAGGAGGATGTTTTCCTCTGATTCTTGGTCTTTTTAGCAAGGGAGTTACTCTGTTTTAGCTAGGAGTTATTCTGCCTAGTCTTACAAGTAAGCAATTGGTAAGGACCCCCCTGATAGACAGGGTCTAAGCCAAGAGAAAGGCATGCTTATGGAAAAAAGGCAAAGCGAGTATTTTACAATAGTGCTGTTAGGAGAAACTAAGGGGTTTTTTTTAAAAAGAATGCATAAACTACTTCATTTTAATTCATAGGCAAAAATAAATGTTCTGACATTGTTGCTCATTGTGTGTCCCTGCTCACGCTTACTGTGTTAATCACAGTTCTGATTAACTTTGCTCATTAAAGCCAAGATGATCAAGTCACTAACATGCAAATGACCTCACTGCGCCTGAAAAAGATAATTCAAACTATTTCCACTTACATTGTGTGGCCTTTACTGTTTTCTCCAAACCTGAGAGTGGAACTGAGTGAACTCTGAGATCCAGGACCCAAGGACTTCCACCAACTTCTAGTCTGTAGGTCTTCCAGAAAGCCTGGCTGCATCCTCTTCCCTGGGACCTTAAGCAATACAGTACAGCTTCCTGGCAGCAGCTGCTCAGCACTTTCCAGAGCCTGTTCTACTTTTTCATCTCTTAAACTGGGTAATCCGAAATCTAAGTGTTATTTGGAAAACTCTGACCTGAATACACAGGTGAAAAAAATGAGGAGCAAAGTCATGACACCTGCAGAGTAAATATAAAAAGGGCAGATGTCAAGAGGATGGGACCAGTCTCTTTCCAGTGTTGCCCAGCAACTGGGCAAAGGGCAATGCGTACAAACTGGAACACAGGAAGATCCACCTAAACATGAGGAAAAACTTCTTTACTGTGAGGGTGATGGAGCTCTGGCACAGGCTGCCCAGAGAGGTTGTGGAGTCTCCTTCTCTGGAGACTTTCGAAACCCACTCGCGCATACTCCTGTGCAATGTGCTCTAGGTGACCCTGCTTTATCAGGGGGGTTGGACTAGATGATCTCCAGAGGTCACTTCCAACCCC
>WEIS01038756.1:3746-22429 GCA_013389965.1 Todus mexicanus | reverse complement strand
CTTGTAATACAGGTTTAAGCAGTCTAGGATATCAGGAGACCTGAATGTGAAAATTCTTAACTTAGCCAAATATTCCAAAACAGTAAATCAATCAGTGGTTGATACAATTCTCATATGGCTGTCCACTGGTGGTTTCTTCTAAGGCAGTAGGCTAGTGGTGGTGTACTAACTTGGTAGACAAAACAAAAAACTTCAAAGACAATACATGCATCAAAAATCCTCTCGCCTTTGCTGGGGGAGTTAAAGCAGCTGACCCGATAGATTTTTCAGCTTTCCCACATTGGCTTTTTCCCCACCACAGACATGCAGGAAAATCACAGCGATGGACACTTCTTTTTTATTGGAGAATGCATCCCTACAGCACCGTTGGAGTAAGACTGAGCTTTAGGAACTGCATACAGTTGGTTTGGTATCCGAACTTATCCCTGACTTTACTGCTATCAGAAACTTACTTTTCTAACTTTTTCCAGTGAATTTTTATCTTCAGAAAAACAATGCAGGGATCTGTCTTGCATTGGATGCTACTAACAGTACCTTTGCTGTATTTTAATAACTTNAAGGTTTACTTATTTATAATATTTTAATAACTTTCTTCTGCTATCTCTCCACCAATAACTGAGCATCTCCTGATCTATTTCTATTCACTTGGTATAAACATAGTAATGATGCCCATGTATCTTCTTAGTCAAGAGCATTATATACCTTTTACATACAGAGAAAACAAATTTTCCAGAAAGGCAGTGATAAGGGTCGTTTTGTGCTGTATGCTATTTAATCTTCCCTGTGTCAGCTCTGACCCTTGCCAAGGAATTGAAAAGATGTAAAACAGCAAAAAGTAATTTACCTTCCATTGTTTAGTCCATTCAGCTTTCAGAATCAGATTTAAATGGTTTGCATTAATTACTGTGAAACCTCATGAGACTTAGAGATCTATCTTTACTGGGTAGGAAAAGATAGAGGCTGTCTCAGCAGAATAAGTGTAGACTTTTTTTATTATTATTTGTCTTTTGCTTACAAATCTCTTCTATTAAAATATTATAAATAAGTAAACCTTTTTCTTTTATTCCAATCAGCAAAAATTGTTTCAAGTTGCAATTGAGAAAAAAAAAAAAGGAGGAATATATTTGAAGTTTTAGTCTATTTCTGCATATAGACTTTGTTTATGTATCTGAATAGAGTAATTTTTAATGCCAGAGGAGAAGTCATAGACCAAACACGGATTTCTAATTCTAAGCAATACTCAATATGTTTACACACAGCTTCATATTTTGGGAAAGTTTTCTGAAGACTAATGAAACTGGCAGGCAGTTCAGCATCGGCAAAGTGATTACATTTTAAATGAAATGGACTTTCAGTGACGTACTGCTCAAAGTTACTGGAGACAACTGGCAAATTGAAGGTGGGAGAAGATCAATACACAGAATCTACAGGACTTTGGATCTGTTATCCGAATTATTGATTGAGTGGAGAATTAAAGCAGAGATGCAGTGAGTTTAATTCTGCTGTGTGACAGGTGGAAAATGGGTACATTAATTAGGGAGCCCCAGCAGGAACGTTCTCAGCAGGACTTGTGGTTGCTCCAGGGAATCCTTTAGTAATTCTGCCTTGTTTTGTGGCGTGTTTGATGATGTCATTCTTAAGTCTCATTTTTCTGTGCACTACACTTTCTAATCTTTAAACATACTGTCTTGCAGAGCTAGACAATAATTATGTATAGTGAATGTAAGCAGGGAATGCAGGCAGAATGCTTCTGAATATTTTCCGATGGTTCTGTCAGACTTCATTTTTCAAAAATCATGTATTTTGATAAAAACAAACTGTTACCATTTGCTGTGCTTAACCAGCAACAGGCAATCTCCTCTGTAAGTCCTTTTTATTGCATTTCAGAGTTGTCTGGCTTTTCCTCTTACATGGCAATTGAGCGTTCACTTACAAAATCTTTGCCGCTCTCTTCATATATTGCTTTCTTAATCTGAAATAAATGTAACAACTTAAAATAGCCTGTTGCTTTTAGGGTAAGGCAAAATACAGCAGTTTGCATGAAAGATTACAGAACTCAGGAAGGAGTAGTAACAGAACAAGTGCAGCCCACTACCCAA
The DNA here is from genome assembly GCA_013389965.1 of Todus mexicanus. Lineage (NCBI taxonomy): Eukaryota > Metazoa > Chordata > Aves > Coraciiformes > Todidae > Todus > Todus mexicanus. The sequence continues at coordinate 20,330 of WEIS01038756.1, read as the reverse complement.
ATGGTTGCTTTTTTCCTGGTACAGATTATCTAGAGATTTTGGTGTGAAGTGTGCCATCTGGGTCTGGGGCAAGTGCTGTACTCTAAGTTGTACCTTTTCATGAAAGTGGGAAACATCCTGTCCAGCACCAATTGTCCAGGGTTTCCAATAGATGAGAGGCAAGCTGCCAATAAAGCTCTGGCTTAGGGAGAATTTGGTCCTAACTGTGACAGGAAATGCAAGCAAAAATGAAAATTAACACCTAAAACTGTCACGTAATACAAAACTGTCAGAACTGATTCTAAACCCATCAGACTCTACCTTCATTTGGACTATTTCAAGCACTTTGTAGATGTTTTGCCCTTGACTACATTCTTGGTTTCAGTCAGCAGGATTGGTGTCCCAGTTAGAAGACAGGGAGAGGTAAACGTAGAGACATTTGAAATGAATTGCTCTCCTGATTTATTTCTGTCTCACCTCTACAGGAGGTAAAGTTGCTTCAATTTTTCATCACAATATTTGAAACATTAAAGTCTTAAAGTAGGCATTTAGTTCCCTGTTTTCAAGATGTTTGCTCACAGAGGCCTGGCTGTTCATGTTTGCTACCTGAACAAGCTAGATTTCTTTCACAATGTTCAAAAAGTGAGGGAGAGACAAATCCCCCGCTGTTTTCCATGCAGCTCTCAGGTGAAGTGTCCCAGCAGCCATGACTGGTAAAAGTAGTCTGTGTTTAATACAGAAAGACACAGAACGAGTGGGCTGCCCTGGTCTGAAGATGCTTTCAGGATCTGTAGCTCCAGGCTTGCTGCTCTGAAGCTGTGAAAGCCATGGCAGCTGCAGCTCAGACCAGGTCTCTTAAGGTTCATGGATTTCCTTGTGCAAAGCAGGCACAAGCAGAGGGCTGGGCGTGGGTCAAGCTGCCAATTTGCTTCAACTTAGCTTTTGTGTGGTGGAGCAGGGAAGGTGGTGTCTTAGGCACAGTTAGGGCCTTCCTGGTTTATATTACTCGCTTTGTCTATCATTTCATTAGTAGTAATGTTATTACTGTAGTTTTCTTCTCTCATTGTGTTGTTTTATTAAGTTGTCCTTTTCTTAACCTCTGGGGTCTCACCTTTTTTCTTCCTCCTGATTCTACTTCCCATCCCACAAGATGGAGTGTGAGGGAAGTGGTGAGTGATTGGCTGCATGGTATTCAGCTGAGGTTAAACCATGACAGCAACCTACTGGAGGTATGACCTGCAACTTGGGCTCTAGGGTCCTTTGAGGTGCTCCCAATCTGCAGTTGCAGGACAACTTTCTCATATAGATCAGTTCACCTTGAATTTTACTTGGAGACAACAAAGAAAGAGATGGCTTAGTACTCTCTGGAAGCCCAGACAACCTGCCCCAAAGCAGAAGATTATAAAAGCACTGAGCAGAATAACATCGAACAGTACCAAGGGCCGTTCTTGTTCCTTTCATGTTGCCAGTTCCTAGCGATGTTTCCCAGTTATTCTGGGAAATACCATGTTTCCGTCCTTTCAGATTGCAATTTTTTTGGAATGACTCAAGTAATCTTTTCAATCCAATTTGGAGCAAAACTTTAAAAGACATATTTTTGCCAACTGCACTTTTTTTTTTACTTTAGCTAGCTCTATTAATTGTAGCAAATGATCCATAGCACTGCAGTATATCCGGGTAGCTACCATATGCTGTCTAAATGGAAACCACTCCAACGTGTCTCTGTTCTTTCAAGTTCATGAACAATGTGCTCCTACAGACTTGTAATAGGTGCAGGCGATCTTTAACAAAAGCTTTGTGAAGTGTGGTTATAAATATAAAATGCTGAGTAGAGAAAATAACTATTTTCAGAATGCAGTACAAACCTTTGAAAGACAGGCACAAACAAACTTTATATAAGCAATGTCTCTAAACAAAAAAATGTAGAGAAGCAGTCATGCAAGGAGAGGAGAATGATTAATGCTAAAGCCCATTATTAATATTAGTCCTATTCATCCAGCATAATATATTCCTAGCAGTGCCTGCCGTCTTGTACAAGATAGACTGATATTTATTGCATTAAAATGGTGAAGATACTTTAACTGATCGCAAATAAGCATGAATGATCATCTGAGACATATAGCAGAGTTATTTAGCTCATCGGCAAAGTACAGCAAAAGTCAGCAACAAAGTCAGTTACTAGAACTTCCAAGGATTCTCTTACATATCTGCTGTAGTGGGGCAAGCATGCCCTTTGAAAGATATCTCTGTACAAGCAATTAACTGTTTAAAAAACCCCCAAAACCAACTACTGCCTTCAGTGTTGCCATCAGAGTGATATGATTTCATCATGCATGCTAGAATCTAGTACTATAAGCTAATCCTATAAAATCTCGAGATTTCCATGTCCAATTAGGTAATGTGGCATTATGTTGTGGTTAGTGACCCTACTTATTTTGGTTTAAACGCTTTGGTTGAAAAGTTGCTGTCGCTTTGGAAGTTTGTTCCTTCATATTTTACATTTGTGTAATGGTTTAATTTGGGAATCACACTAAGCAGAGAGTAAAACTGAATTACTTACGTATGACTCAAATATGAAGGTTCAAATCAGATTTTTCTTAAACATTGCATTTGTGATTATTTTCATGATTATATGGTATTTTAATAAATGAAATGACTGGCATATGACATATTCAAAGCAGAGGTCAGATAATTAATTCACACATCAGACTGTTTCCCCTTGCAGCTTTCTAAAATTCTTCTGAGTTTGGTATATGTTGCTAATTCAGTGCAATCTATATGTTTATGAAATAGTAATCATTACATTTGAATTTTGTCATGCAGATTATTTTCCAGACTGTATGCTCTATACAGTACATATTTTAGTCACAGGTGTTTGCCTTCATAGTTTGTGGGCTGATTCTTTGTGGTATACGTGTTTATAAGATAAACAAAGAGAAGGAATTAAAAAACAATGGATCCAACAGTTAGCTCTCTGTTACAACATAGAACATCCGTTTGAGGCCTCTTATTTAAACAGGAGAGCAATTTAATCTTTAGGTAACCAACAAACTACAGCAATAAATCCAAGTCCAAACAGAAGTCTGCTTGTCGCAGTGGATGATTAAGGCCATCATGAACAGGGCCCCAAAGCACTGTGGTATTAGGCATGATATAATAAGATGATATATTGTAGCCAGAATTATTAGATAAGTTTTTATTAGGGGAAAAAAAATCACTTCCTTTAAGTGATGTGACTGTAAGAAGTAGAGAGATCATGTTGTCTTTGGTGATCTGTTCCACTCTGAATATTGTCAATATCAGGAAATAATTTTATAAAAAATTGTGGGTCTGTAATACTGAGGGTCATTCTTAACAGTGGTCTTCTGTGTAGTTCAGTGCTCATTACAGTTTAAATAGGAAAAAGTAAACCAGACAAACATATGAAGAGCTACAGTATGCAACAAATTCACTGACTTTTGACCTTCTTACTTCTGTAGGTGAATGCTCTCAGTTGTCACTTGAAAAATGGCCAGCGTAGCCTGCTCTATGATTAGGAACGCATTCTTTTGTCAGGGAACTGGCAGCTTTCAAAACCTGAGCAAGGGCTTGTATCAACAGAGTAAGTGCAGTTTCTCGTGTTTTTTGATGGTACTTTTTTTTTGTCCTCTGTGGTGGATATTAGATCATTCTCTTTCCTCTTACTAATAGCATCCTGGTTGCGTTTGTACATTTCTGCAATTGCCTATCCATGCTTGCTGTCTTTATGATGGTTAAAATCCTTGCAGAACCCTATTCATAATAACCCACTTGAACTTTTCTTGATGGGTACATCAAGGTCTTCTGTTCTTCTACTGCATTTTTGCTTTTTTATTACATTGAATGAGATGCATATAAAAATTTGCAAGGCATTTCTTTGCCTTGTGTTAAAACTAAATGAAATAATTCCCTTCTGGTCCATTGACCATGTTACTATGAGTAGACACAATGCCACCAATGAAAATTGAAACCTTTATTTCTAATGCTTCAGCATTAAACTTTGAAAAGTTGTTCTCTTCCTTTCAGTTAACTGTTCACCAGCCATTAGTTTCTCTAATATGTTAGGCATAGTTTTGGGAAGACTTGGACTCCTTCCTCTTGTTCTTTGCTTCATATTCATTTGGTAATTTTCTCTGTAAAAATCATGACCCGAGTGGGCTTCAGTTAAAACCTGGCTTATTTGTAACCTTCTCTATATGAGTAGAATTGTTTTCCAATTTCATGACTGTATCTTCTTCCCTTTCTGTGCTCATTTATTTGGTTTTGCTGTCTTTCCACTGTGGTTAATTTTCAGGAGAGAACTTGTACTTACAAGTGCAAAAATAACACGAGCAGCATTTTACAAGAGCTGGGATAGTGTTGGGTTTTAGGTTGGACCCGTTGATCTCAAAGCTCTTTTCCAACCTTATAATGCTGTGATACTGTGATAGGATGAAAAGAAACTTTCATATAAGACAAACTTATTTTGACTTTTTTTTTTTTTAATTGTCTGGCTTGTTCTGAAATTTTACAGCCTGAGATGAAGTAAATCTATGGGCAGTAACATCTGGTAAAACACAGGAGTATGATGCCAAACCCTTCCTTGCTTGTAGCCCCTTAAATGCAGCGCAAAGGAAGATATTTTGGTTGAAGAGTACATGTTTTAAGCTAACCAGTGCTTTTAGTGTATGTTTTTTTTAATGGCACTTGATCACTGTAACATTTATATTATTATCAAAATAATCTGACAGTTTGGGTTTATGTGAAATGAAGTTAGTGATCTTAATGATCTTAGCATCCAAGCAAAACCAAAGCTAAAGAACCAATTGTCATCTTAGTGGACTGTAAGATGCCCCCTGGCTCTGAAATAAGTACAACAAATGTGCCACCTCACAGCTGTCAATCTTGCTGGTACACTTGAGGTGCCTTTTGTTGGTGTGCAGGTTCTTAGGGAAATGTTTATCTAAGTGATTACTAAGATCATATGAGCAGGATGACAAATGGGAACAAAGGAGACGGAGGCAAAGGAGAAATTTCTGCTATTTCAAGCAGACCCTGAAGCAAGGTGTGAGATAGTTGCATTTTTAACAAAGCAAGCTGTCATTAGCAAACCAGTAGGCATCATCTCAACAAAGGACAGAGAGCTTTGTTGATAAAATACACAGGTATAATCTCACAGTTAAATCATTACTATGTGCACAATGACCATACTGTTTACTATTGTAGCTATTCAAGGCCATGTTTATTTCATGTGGGATAGTGCCTAATTTAAATGCATTTAAAATTATTTTAGTTTTGATTCCTACAACTGCCTGAAAGTGTTTCTACCTGCAGATGGTTACATGACTCAGAGAATCCAATCTGATGAAGTGTTCTCTAAAACAATTGATAATCACTGTTTTCCATCTACCAAAGATGTGCTCCACAACCTGTACGTTGTAAGGCCCTAAATTAAACGTATGCTGATACAGCTATAGTGTCAAACCCTCCTGGTGGGCACACGACCCATAATATAATCAGCAAAATCATGGGTGTGCCAGTGTAAGCCCAGAGTATATTAGAGCTGTAAAGTACTCAAAGAAGTAAAAAGTAAAAAAAAAAATAAAAAAAAATATCATAGAGTTAAAAAAAAATTAATAAATTAAATAACTGACATTGCACATGATAACAGTGCAGGTCCAAGTTTCTATCTTCAGTGTGGCCTGAGGGAACATGCAGGCTTCATCGCTGTCAAGGAAAACAGAAATTCTTTTTTATATTTCAGAAAACTGGCTCAGGTGCTCCCTGTGTCTTCTCCTGTGGTCCTGTCCCTACCAGGTCAGCTTCTCTTACCTCTCCTAACCTTTTGCCTTGTTCATTTTCACTCAGATATGTAAAGAGCAAATTATCTGAGCTGGGAATAAAGAAAGCAGAAGTTGGTCCAAAAATTTCCCAAAGACATACCATGATTCCACTCCCTTCATTCCACAGCTACAAATCCTCATTGTGTTTGATGATACTGAGGAGGGACTGAATTTGACCCTACTTTTTGCGTAGCCTTTCTTAAATTTGTAGTGATATCACTGCTAGTTTCTTCACTTTTTTTTTGGTTTTTTTGTTTTGTTTTGTTTTGTTATGTACAGCCTATCAAATCTGGACTGAGAGTTTGAAATATCTATCTTCTCAGTCTCCTTTCTCAGCTCTAGAAGGCCAACAGGTTTCCAAGGATTAATAAAGTAATTGGAGACCTAGTCTCATTAGTTCTGTTCTGCTGCAAGCTCCACGATTATGGGCAAATAAATTAGGCATTTGGTGACATTTCTTGTCTTCAAAGGTGCAGATCTGTTAAAGATGCTCTGAGATGGTAATATGGCAAAAGTACAAGGTGCAGTGAAGACAAGAGGTTCAAGGGGTATTATGAAAAAAGTAAATTTATCAGAGCTTTGCAATGCATCTGCAGCCAGCAAGGAGCAGTTAATACAGTTCCTGAATCCTGATATGATGAACTTAAAACTTTTATCTTTGGACAATGACATAGCCAGCTCCCTCCCCTCCCCTCATCGCTTTAACTTTATGATATAGCCTGGGTGAAAATCAAGAAACTCTAGAATTTATGAGGAAAAGTAAACAATGCCTGGTAATTACCTGGATTAATGTTTCTCTTACAGGCATGACTTTTCTTCTGTACAGGATTTTTTAAAAAAAGCAGAAGTCACAACATGTACTGATCATCCATGCAATTAAAGAGTATTCTGTGCCGTGAGATAGACTTTCCTTTGTGATATTTTTGTATAGCTGGAGTTAATGCTGAATATAATCTCCATCCAATCAATGGTATTGTGCATCATCAGATGAAAAACATATTCAACGTAACTGCTGTTAGTTCCTGTTTAAAGCCCTAATCAGAGTCTACGCCAACATGTAATCACATTGCAGAATAAATTGTTATAATACAGAGTATGTGGAATAGACACTAAGACATGCTAAAAGACTGCTTTCCATCTCCAGAAATAATTGCTGAGAGGTTTCCTTAGAAATGCCTCAAACCACATGACCAAGTGACTACAACAACTATTACAGTAAAGGGTGTAGGGTAGGAATCTGTCCAGCATAGGAGTCAATAAATATGGGAAGGGAAAAGGTAACCAAAAGGTTGGTATCATGTAATCCCCCTCCGTGCATATGCCATCATAAGGTTCATGTACCAATAGGATCACTATAAATTTAAGAAAGACTAAGTGATGCAGAGATTTTCAGCTGAGTTCTCTGCAAGTACATAAATGGCATGAATCTGAAAGCATTTTCAGTGAAGTTGATGAGTATTTGTGCCTTTAAGCACCTTCTTGATTGTGAATGGTTTATCACAGGAAATTTATCTGGTCAGAAATACCCTTTTGATACATCATTCTCGTTGCATCATTCTTGTTCTGCGTGGCTGTTTGCTTGTCACGTTGTCAGTTTTGTATCAGGCTGCCATCACTGGCTCAGTGCGGTGCTCTAAGTCTCTCTCCATTCCACCCCAACTGGAAGCTAAGCAGAAGAGCAGCCTTTACGTTACATTTTGTTCCTCCAGTCCAGCTTCTGGATTGCCCACCCACGTGGACAAGAATCTTACTATCTTCACGTGGTCTTCTCATTGGAGACATGCCAATCTTAAAAGTTTCTCTTTACCATACAGCTCAGCTTGACTTAAACGGGGTAAATAGTACATCTTTGCTAGTCTAGCTCTTTCAGACTGAGACAATACTGAGGGGAGCCAAGCTGACAAAATAGAGAAGGCAGGGTTCTGGCAGGGCTTGATGCGGAGGGCTTGTGAGCTCAGCCCCTTAGAAGAGGCATGCAGCCCAGCTAGGAATACGCCTCTTTGTGTGAACCAGGAGAGTGAATGGTGTCTAGCTCCTGTGGCACTAATGTGGAAAGAGGAGTTTCATTCTGGTGCTCAGCTTTGTGAACTGCAGTGACAGCCGCAGGACAAAGAGGTGATTTACAAAAGGGCTGAGTTAATTTGATGTGTTCCTAATGTGCTCTCTTTCCCTGGTGCCTCTCCTAAATCTTGATTGCTCCAAAAGCACATTCTGGGTGAGACCTTTGTAACAGCCCAGAAGGCATTAAGCCTTGGAGGGAGTCAAGACATTGAGTGCCGCATGCTCTTTCTCAAGACCTGATATATGCAAACATCTATGTCCAGTATTTGAAGTGTCTGTGAAGGATACTGCTAAATAGAACTATTATGTAGTAATTCTTTGAAAGTTTTCTTCTTATGGGTGCTGGTATGTAATTGCCAAGGCCTCGGTACTCACTAAGCAGTGGGGTGGGGCGCTCCTGGGTTGCCCTGCCTCAGACCCGTGTCTCTGGAGCCCAGTAGCAGTCAGACACATGATTCCTCTTCAGTATCTACTGTGTCCAAGAGGCTGATGAGTCTTAAGGGTGGCACTGCTGGTGACCTAGTAAGGTATAATGTATCTTAGGACTGTTATCACTCATTCTGCAGAGGATTTTTTACTCACCTACTTCTAGTCCTTTCATATCACGTTCTGGTTGGCTCAGCTCTCCAAAATTGGAGATATATGGATCTGTCTCGCTTTCCCCAGAAAGCCTCTGCACTGCTTCAGAGAGAGAGCTATCAAGCATGTCCGGTGACTGTCACTCTTCTGTGTCTGCTGGAGCCTCTGGACCCATCTAATTAAGATGCTGTGCTTTGCTCTTGGTGTGTGTGCACACAGAGCGCTCAACACAAAAGAAATCTGTCTCCCCTTCACTGCTTCTCTCCTGTTTGGACAAAATGAAAATCAAATGCTGTGGTATAAACATGAGGGTTACAAAAGTGTTTCTACTTTCTTTGAATGTTGTTACTATGGAATATATAGGCCACTAACAGAATTGTGATTTAAACATTCTCCCCACGATGAATCTGCTGTTGTCTAGTTTTTAATAAAATAATTTGCAGCAGCTCCCAATCAGTTGTGTCAGCAGATTTAGTTCATCTTTGAGGCCCAGCAGGGATGACAGTCTATTTGTTATTAGAGTAATAAATAAACAAGGAACTTGTCAGAGGCAAAACTGGTATGTGTGCCTTTGTAAGATAAATGCTGCCTTTGAATAGACAAATATTTACGGTCTTACAGACCAAAATCGTCATCCTTGCTAAAGCCTCGTATTGCAAACTTAAAGAAAAAAATGTTATGATTTCTGGATCTTTCCAGTGAAAGCAAAGGTAGCTCAGCCTAATGAAAATGTATCAATAGATTTCATGATAATGAGCAGGCCATACTAGTAAACCTATAGCTCTGTAACTCTATATATTTCTACAGAGAAATTTATGTTGGGTCTTTAATGTGAGCATGCTGTTGGTATAGCAAATACTAAAATTGTTTGGTATCACCTCTAATTTTACATCCCTAAGACTGCACTACATACGTTCTCTGAGACTTGTGGCAGGAGATGTTCTGAAATGCTTTAGGAGAATTAGGACAAAGGATTTACTGAAAATCAATGTGATTCCTAATTTGAGTGCTGGAGAGCCTTTGAAAATCTACAGAGGCGAATGCAGAAGGCTGGTTTGTTTATTCCAGCCTAACCAATATGTAGTTGTATATTTGGGGAATAACTTGTTTTTTACTCAGAACTGGAAAGAAATGTTGAGTTTAAAAGTTTATTATACGGCAAGTGATTTCTTATAAGACTATTCTTCTGTGGTGGTAAACTAGTCACCGCATCAACAGACAGAAGGAAGTATAGAGTTGAAGGGTCAAAACAAGATTGGCAAGGCTCTTAAGAATGAAAAGATACGAAGCGTGAAAGCAAAAGGATGCCAGCTGTTATCAACTTTTAGGAGTTAAAGTTCCCGCATTTCATTATAAATCAGAGATGAAATAAAAGATTCATCAAAGTAAAGTGAAAATTTTCCTGCTCCTGAAAGAATTCCCAGGAGTTCTCAGAAATTCCCAAGAGGAGTTAACACCTCTTGGCCCTTGCATTATTGTACCTTTAATTCAGTCTTATACAGAACGTGTTATGCACGGAATGTTCCTTGTGGTGTCGGATCCATCAATGTGTTTATTTGCTTGAGTAAAATGCAACAACCATGGGCAGAAACGTAGAAGTTTAGACAGTTCCAATACGAAGTGTCGCCACAGCTCCCAATTCCTTGATGCAGACACTGGGTTTTGTTGGAAGCAGGAGTCTAAATGATAAATGGCATCACTAGCTGTGAGTGGTACTGCTTTCTGGCATGAGGTACATTAGACAGAAGATGCTGAGGAGTGAAGTGATACCAGTATTGCCTCTCCTTGTGCTTTGGTATGAGGAATCTGTAACTCTAGCAAGCAAGTTCCTTTAGAAAAATTATGATTCTTTTAACTCATGCTACCTCTTATGATCTTCATGCTATAATTATATTTTTAAAACATGTTCAGAGGGAAACCACAGCTAGGGGTTGACTTTAAGTTACTGTGTGAGCTGAATCAAATCTCATTTAGAAGGAGATAAGACTTACCAGGGACTACCTCAGAGTTTCTCTTCAGGCAAAACTTTGATTTGTGTCCTGTGTTGTTACAGTGTGATGACAGCCCGTATAGAAGTCCCATTCTGGTCTCACTTGCCTGAATTTGTCAGTCTTCGGTGACTGTAGAATTTGTCTTGTTTATACTTATGTAAGTGAAATGAGAATTATTCCTTTTGTTTTGCACAGGATCTACAATGTAGAACTTACTGCTAGTTCTTTAGCAGTTTTTTTTACAAACTAGATCCATCTTTTGGTGCTGTCATTATCACAGAGTTTATTGTGATCTGCAAGCTAAATAGTCTAAGCAGCAATAAGAAACAAATTAAAAACCCCAGAGCAGTATGATTTCATTCTTCACTGTGATCTAACCATAATGTAAAGCTTGCTTTTTTTTTACCAAGGGGAAATAAAATTTGCTCTTCCGTCACCTTGTTTCTCTTTTAAGAGACTACCTCATTGCTCAGTTCACCAAAAATAATTTCCTAAGTCCATTCTTTGTGCTGTATCCTGATGTACACAAAATTTGCTGAGCTCATTTTTTCTGACTGTCATCCAGCAAGCCACACTACAACCGTGCTTGTGCCCCACATGGGACACAGAGAAGCAAGATTAACCACCATCTAATTTCTACTTTTGTCATAAATGTTGCCTGTAACACATGGCAGACAAAGTGTGCTCTCTGAGGAGTTTGACACAGCCACTGTCTGGCAGTCTGGGTGGTAGAGAATATATTATTTATCATACTCAATGGGATGAGGCGGGCACTGAAGCTGCTTATTGGAGCAGCTGTGAACCCCCAATCTCCTTAATTTTCAAAACAGGTAATTAACTGGAAAGTCATTTATAATAACTACTGACATCTCCAGAAATCACAGAATGGGTTGTTAACTTTGCAGCTTTATTGTACTGATGTTTTTGTTGTCAGTTCGGTACTGAAGTCTGTCAGGAAATTGCATATCCTTTATACTGAAGGAGAAATATATCTTAGCATTTCTGATTTGTCAATATTAGCCCTGGACACCAGAAGCAATGGTTGGAAGCTGGGTGATTAGGAGGGAAGAGCAGTAGGGTGTTCTTGTCTGTGCTTGTTTTTTAACCACCGTATGAAGAGAAGAGACTGAAATCGGAACAACTGGCATTTCATATAGAAAGAGCTTTGCCACCTACTGTATTTGGATGCTGAATTACATGCATATTGTTATCTTGCAATTCATGTAAAGGCTGATGCGCTGGCAAGGGCAGTGTACCAGCCGGCATAAGACTGCTGTAAAGGAAAAATCTGCTTTGCTTCACTTTAGCTTAGGTAAAGGGCCAAGGTCCAGGATGCTATAAAGAATGAATCGGTTCTAACAGGGCTGTCATTCCAGATAAGCAATCAGATATTTAAAGTGGTAATGTGGAGAATCATGTTATGAGTTCATGTATCAAAACTGACTAGTAAATGGAGTCAGTTGTGGCATCTAGGTGCAGTGATAAGGGTCTGGCAAATGCATTAGACAGATGAGATGCGTCAGATAGGTGTCCTTACTTTATACTCTGCTTGCCTATGATAAAACTTTCCATCTTCAAATGACTATTAGAGAGTCTTAAGCTGAATTTTCTGCTCTTCTCAAGAAGGTTGTTCAGGGTGAAAGACAGCTGATGTAAGCAAATGCTTCTGTTGAACATTTCTGAGCTGTGAGATGTCTTTATTATACAGTTTGATTCTTGTGAGCAGAGAGCAGAATTCAGCAGAAACCTGGTCTTTGCTAACTGAGTATCATTTGTCAAAATACACTTGATGCTAATAAAGTAACACCTGAATATGTGGTAGTAAGCAACATTATAAACTATCAGGAGATATTTTCGTTAAAATTTGGCAGAATTGTAGTGAAGTTTGGGCTTACTCTAGAAAAATATTATCTGGTTGTTAAATAATGAAAGAAGTTCTTTATAATCTCACAAACCACGGATTTATGACCCTGGTAGTAACATCAGCTTGTTGGAAAGAGTGGTAACAAAGTATGGGGCACAATTTTTCAGGATTTTCAGAAGAATTCAACAATGAATAATTCTGTATCTCCTGAAGTGTGTCCTTTACTTTAGTGGGAACAAAGTTAGGCAAAGGAAAAAAAGTTAATCCTTTTGCATAGTGCATATATATGGACCATGCACATTGAGATGTTGTCTTCTGAGCAGTATTGCCCAAATGCTATTTTTTTGGTGTGTTTTAAATATTAAAAATTGAAAAAGAGGAACAGAATTAGAGAGGAAAAACAAAATGCATACTTTGCATGAGAAGTCTGAAAACTTGAATCTCTGAGGTAGGTTCTCATGTCAGCTACTGCCATTTTTAATATACACTGAATGATGTTCCCCAGATTCACTAACTCATTTCGTGAGGGCTATGAACATGGGATGGACAACAGAATTCAAGTCTGAGATTTTATTTACTAAATTAAATTTTGTTTCTGTTTTTTACGTTTGCCTTATTTAATTGGATTTTGTCTATTGTAGTGGGAAGCACATCTTCCTTCTTTGCTGAACATAAAATTAGCTTTCATTGGTGATTTGGGTTTGTTTGGATCTATATAAGCTTTTCCTCTAAATGAGTTTGTTCTTTCTAAAGCAAATATCACTCTCATATTTTGGAGGTGCAGAAAATTTGTAATCTTGTTTCTTCGTTTTCCTTATTATGTTGTGTTAATTTATGTATACATTAACATGTATTTGCATGATTTATTCATTTAAAGCTGTACATGTTTATTTGAAAAGAAGCTCAAAAAGCTTTATCACAAAAATGCTAAATTCAACGCCATTGACAGAGTGTGTGTTTTTGGACTTTAGCCATGAGAATGAAAAATGGGTCTATCATTTTGTTTGATTAAAAAAACTTTCTGAAGCAAGATTTTCTATTATTTTAGTGACTGAGGGTGAAATTCTGCAAGCAATATGAGGATTAGGGAGAAAGGGTTTAGTCCAAAGACCCTGCTGCATAGGACATTGTTTCAAGTATTTTCTTCTGGTCCATGTAAGTCTGGCAGACTTAGAGGAGCCGACAGTAGATCAAGGTAGAGCTAATGATTGTCAAATGCCAGCAACCACTAACTGCTGTAAAAAGGAACTCTCAAAATCCATGTGCAGCAAACCAGGAAAAAAACATTTTTTTTTCCCTCTAAAATGTTGATGATAAAAAAAATGAAGATGTCTTCATTGTCATCAGCAAACTGAAAACCTAGCATTTGTTAACGTTCAAAAAACCAGAAGTTGCTTTCCATTAAGTGTAACAATGAAATCCATTTTATTGAAAAAAGTAAACGTTCAGAAAATTTTCAGATAGCAGTGTTCCTTCTTCAACTTTGAGCATGTTAGATGTGAGCTAAGTCAAAGCAAAAAAATTAACTCTTTCTGGAATCACTTTTTGGAATCAGTCTTCACTGCCCATCAGAACTCCAACTTTGATCCCGCAATCAAGCATCTTCAAGGTGTAGCATTTACTACCATCAAGACAGAAAGCAGTCCTGGGGTCTCAGATTTGCCACCTCATCACAGGAAACATACAATGTAAGAAGCTTGTGTTTGTAGCGTAAAAAAGCCACACATCCATTTCAGTATAATACAGCCCTGTCTTGGATTTTCTGTTACAAATATTGACATTTGCTAAGTTAAAATCAAAATCAGAGAGAGAATAGTGCATCCTGCTTATTCTTTTGTTTATGTAGTTCCTGCTGCTCTAATAGTTGGTCCTTTTCCATTATCTTTTTCCAGCAAAGATGAAATCACCAGTTCAGCCTTTTGTTTCAAATAGTTGAAAATTATGAAACTCGGAAACAAAAACTATATAGAGAAGCTGAGTGGAAAATTGAAAAATCTGTAGCAGTTCATGGTGCTGTGTAAAATAATTGGCATTAATTGCTGTTTGGAGCAGGAAATAAGTGATTTTTTAGTTGGTGTTACATAGAAAATAACTTAATGAGAATTGCTATTAAATGGGTACTATTGTAAAAAATTAGTCAATGAAAAGTATTGAGCATGGAAAATTTTTCTATTAAGGGAAATTTTTCATTTAATGCCTTGGTATTCAGCCTATGAACCATTTATCCACAGTCATCTCACATTGTCTGATAGGTCATCTCAACCTGATTAAAGAGCACTGTTAGAGCACTCCTGCACTTTAGAATTGTATTAACGTGCTCTCCCTGAGACAGAGTCCCTCAGGCACTCAGTTAATTGTAGTAGATGGCCACTTTCAAGCCTCACCCGCTGTCCACATGGTAAATCTTTGCAGTTGCACTGGAGGCTGCAAAGCTTAGCTCCAGCTCCAGGACTTGCTGGAGGAGAGGTGGGGAGCAGCTTGACCTTGTTTGCTGTGGTAGTGTGTGGGCCTAAGTCACCATGTCACAAGAGAAGCTGGCTCAAGACAGCTGAGCTCCAGGGCTAAACTGAAACTGCCAGTCTTCTGGCACACATTCTCCAGCTTTTCCTCCACACTAGCTTCTGGCTTGCTCCATTGCCTACAGAGTGGATAGGAGATGGTCAGAGTTTTCACCTTGTGTCTAGTGGTCTCTCCGTGCTGTGTTTTACCAGTCACTGGAGATAAAGCCTGCTGAGATTGGTCAGGACTTCTAAACCAAAAATACCTTCTTGTTTCAGTTTTGAGATTCTTCGTTTGTAATTGTTCTCTGAGATACCATAATTCTTAACTGAATCTAATACAGGCCTTTGCTGTGAAAAAAGAGCATTTAAAATCTTTAAAGTTTTTCTTTCCAAGACACAGTGTTTCTCTGACCACCTCTTATTCCAGGTGAGTATTAGATGAGAGACCTTGAAATCCCCAGGCTTGTAGAAGCCAACAGACTTAGACTAAAGCAGTTGCATGGGGCTGTTGACTTCACAGATATTTCCTTGATAGGTGGTTCACAGTGTTTCCTGCAGAGCTGTGCTTCAGTATGGTGGGCAAGAAATTTGGCAAGAGAGTATCAGACTGACTACAGATAATGTAGATACAAAGAGTATCCCAACAGCTATAGGGCTGCAATGCAGAACGATATTTCTGGTACCCTTTGGCTTGGAAAAGGAGATTCTGCTTCTATAACCAGATGAAGATCCTCTCCTCTTCAAATTCAGTGTTTTCTGCTTTACGTTGAGGTCAGGATTCAGTCCTGAATAATTTTGAACACGAAAAGCGTGTTTTTTTGCTCAAGCAATCCAATTTTAAGCTGCTCAGTCTGCAGTTCTTTTCACACATACCCACTCTTCACATGCTCTTGATGATCTGCAAATAAACAAACAAAAAAATCAACAGCCACCAGTTGTGAGTTGGCCAACCCACTCTGTTGGATTGCGCTGGAATTGTGTAGGCACAGGGATATTAAAAGCACTATGTTGTAAAAGGTTTTGTGTGTAAGGCTGAACCTAGTACAGAAAACGTATGTAATTGTTACTGCACAGAACTGGATCACGCAATTAGCTTAGACAGAAATAACAGAGCCTTTTAAAAATTCACTTCAGTCTCATTTATGTTATTCTGTGAATCGGAAAGATCCAAGGGCAAATAATCAAAATGGGAAGGAAGGACGCAGGCCCTGTTATGAGCCTCAGTCAGCTCAAATTCCTGTCGCCACACAGAACTCCTTACAGGCTCAAAGCACAGACCTGTAATCTGAAGGTTTAAAATTCAAGACACTAATTAGAGGCCAGATCTCAATTCCTGATGCAATCTGGGCTTACCTTTGTTGCCTTTGGAAATCTTGGGTTCTGCTTACAGTATTGTGGTGTGAGCTTCAGCACAAGGTCCAGCACAGAGGTTGATATGTAGAGGTGAATTCTGGTTATATTTGGACTGGGATCAGAATTCAAGCTTTGTGAAGCTAAGGTACATAAGGGTCCAAGTGTTGTGGTTTTTAGCTGCCTTTGCTTCTGAAATTAATATTGTTGGATTGTAGCTTTTCTGGATAAGCGTCCAAATCAATATGTGCATTAATGATGTAGAAAACATGAAAGGTAGGTTTTCTTTGCTCTACAGCTACGTTTTGAAAGGTCTTAGTGTGCCAGTACTGGCCTTGATTAGAAGGAGTGCCTGGCCACCCTCTTTTGTCTGATGTCCACCAAGCTTTTTGAATTTCGCTAAGCAATAGCTAACTTGA